>JARGYA010000042.1:600000-764480 GCA_029204335.1 Mycena vulgaris
AGATGAATTGGTCCCGAGATTGCCCTTTTGGGCGCGCTATTCATGGCTACGTTGCCGCGAATATCGGCATGAGGTTACTGCGTGGCCATAACATCCTAGGATATGGTGAATCTCACATACGCGGGGAATTCCGTGCCTCCATCGATACCCGCCAGATAAAGACGCTGAGTACCTGTTCCTACTAACGATCTACTTCCTTCACTCCGTCTCTTCCCAATGCCTACTCCCACGCCGAGAAACAGCCATCATGGGAGCCAAGCATATGATATGTGTATGCACCACTTCCTGCCATTGCCAGAGGTGCTTACAAATTCGAATAGCTTCACCAGTCGATGCGGGTCATGGCTGGGCGCGGACAAAAATATCATGTACGACTCGTGTCCAACTCATGGTTTCGTGTGCCTCATTATGGTAGACGAGTCCCCCAAGCTCGTGAAATCGCAGGTCAAAGCGTGGACAACGACCGTACAGAGTGCAGCAGTCGTTGTGAGCGGTAATCGCATGTATCTCGGACTTTATTTCACCGTTGACAGACCACGCTATTCTCTGGGACGTCTGTCCAGCTCTTGAACGTCATCCGGGCTGATACTGCAGTGAAAATTACGGCAATGCCTCAAATGGGAACCGCAGATGCGGCGCGGCCTGTTATGACTCTTCTTCTCGTTGCATCTTACGCTGCCATACTTTTCAACGTGATCGCTACTCTGGGATCTCTCTTCCTCATTGATCGAATTGGCGACATCGACCTCAATGAAGCTCAGAAGGGAGGAGACCGCATTACCGACGGCTTCATCGACCGCCCCCGCTCAAGCTTGCAATTGCTACTTCACTTCGGCGGTCACCCCAACTTGAAGTACATTTTTATTCAGTGTGAGTGATCCTTCGTTCGATGTACGCCCATCGCCTGATCCCACCTCAAAGGGATGGTATATCTGTTTCTCGGGATAATGTCCATTTTCCTACAGACCCTGACCTATATTTGGTTGCATGAAGGGCGAGTGACAAGCGTTATAATTACTGCGCTGACAGGCTCGGCCATTGCTGGACTGTTCTTCACTTCTTATTCCCATATGGACTTTTTAAAATAACGCCAGAGCGCGCTAGTGCCTTGTACAAGAAGTAGGTTTGCGGGCAGGTCCCGCCGTATTTTGAATATTTCATGTTGTAAATTACCTCAGCTGTACCCTCTCTCGCATTTCAACAAGCGAGGTACGAACTCCATCTTTTGAAGCGTCTGTATACGAGAGAATACTCTCGCACCCTTTCTAAAGATCCAACCTATACGCCCTTCACAGCTGAATATTCAATCCAGTCATCACGTCACCCGCCACTGATCTTTCCACGTCTGTCGTTCAGCTCGGTGAATACCGGCGGCGGATCCTAGCGACATGAGGCATCCAGCCCATCCGCTCCGCACATATCGTCGGAACCGGCGCTGAAAACTCCCTTCTCTCTGCGACCAGCCCTCAACCCAGGACCGCGACCAACCAGTCCGGGTGATCTGTGGGAGATCCGTTCCGCTGCAGGTATCATGCAGAATTCCTTCCTCTTGCGACCGCTGAACCCTCAACCCTCCGATCGTAACCAGCTGTTCTGCGTGCTTCTCTGTGAGAAATAGCGAAGGCCGTGTGAACCAGACGCGTCTGATATAAACCCCTGTAAGAACCGTCCCTCAGCTCATCCCCGCTCAGCCATTGGACGCCATGTCAACGCCGCTGTCTCTCTTCGACGAGCTTACCCATCAGAAACACGCGGGCTTCCCCGTCACCGAGATCCTTACACGGCTGCTCCAAACCGCGGGCCACGATGTTTGCCTCATCAAGCGCAACCTCCACTCCTCGTACTGGACTGTCTCCCGCGCTCGTGACGTCTGCGACGCCATCAACGAGCTCGCGGGGAAAGCGGGGGACGGCGAATCCTGGGCTGTCTTCGAAAAATACACCGCGATGATAGTTTCTCTCGAACAGTGCGTTCTTCAGTATGCTCCTCGATCGCTGATTTAAACCAGTAAGGGTTTTGCTGGAATTCTCTACGCTCGCGGAAAATGAGTCCGGCGCTACGAAATTACCGGCCGCGACCACGATCCAGATCGACCTCGCGTTCATCGTCACCTGGAGAAAGAACCGGAAGGCCCTACACGACACGGTTCACAAACTGCTCGCCTCCGAATATCTTACCGCCGTACCGCTTTTTTATCTCCCCGAATTTAACCCGACTGAAGCGCGGCTCAGGGTAGCGCCCCCGGCACTCTCTCTGAAATCAAGGCTGTCCACCGTCACGATGACGGCGTCCTCCTCAAAGCACTCTCCGACGCTCTGGGCAATTACACCGAGAATATGGCTACCCCGGCGGCGAGGCAGACCTACCCTGCCATCCGCAAACAACTCGATGCGATCCAGACTGCGCTCACGGTTGCGCCCGATGATCTCGCCGATGTACGAGCCGCCCATCCATGTTGAATATTGCCTGATCTTCTAGATCCCCTTAGGACGCGGTAGTGTATTGTATGCAGACCGCTATGATCATGGAAATCGTCGCGAGCGCCCGGGACCCCCAAGTCGGTGATCGTTTGCAGTCGGTGGAGTTGTGGACGAGGGCTGGGAGGTAGTTATCAGTCTTCTCCGCCGCTGCAACTCTGATGATCCCTCAGGCTCGTCGCCCTCGCCGAGAAGCCTGCCACGGATGTGAAGCTGCCGGTCGCGGCCCTCCAGAAAGAGTGGGACGAATTTTGCGCATACTTGGTAGGTTTCTTCCCTCTGTTTGTCCGCACCTATCCTGACCATTAGCAGACAGCGGGGGTGGTCGTGGCCCTCCCAGACACGTTCAAGGACCTTCGTACTCTGATCGTGAAAATACGGCGCCCGTATTATGCCCAGAGTCTCGCTCTGATTGCGGGCTGCGTTGGATTGGCGCCGGCCTTCAACAAGAAGAAGACATTCCAGATGCTCACTCCATTTAACATGTGCGTCCTTCTGAATGTATTATATAACCCTTTGATTTGGATTGAATCTACCTCAGCGCAATCGACGACACCACGAAGGCGCTCACGGCTGCGGCTGACATTCTTTACGATCCGACCGCGTTTGTCAAGGATGACGACGTCACGAGTGCATTTGATACTGCTCGCGACTCGGTGAAGAAGTGCTTCCAACAGTACAAGGTGAGACCTTGGGATATCCCTAATGGATATTCGATTCAACGCATTCCAGCTCGATTCCGGAGCATTTGAAGAGAAATTCATGAAGGCTCGCGATACCGACAACAGCCGCCTAGCGCTACTTCACGCTAGGTTCAAGTCCAAGCAGGTGAGGCGACTCTACATGGGGCTTGCAAATATACTAACATTTTATTTCCCAATACAGATCTCTTTCCCAGTTCAGCAGGACTCTATCCAGCTCGTCCTCACCATCTCCGAGTCCGGTACTATGAAACGAACGACCAAGACTTGTGAGCACCTAACAACCTTAAGGATATCTCACTGACGATATCTGGCAGACTCCGTCGAGCCCAGCACACTGTTGAGTGCCATCTTGTGGAAGGAGGCGTCACTCCGGCCTCTTAAACAAGGCAATGAATTGCGTAGCAAGGGCTTCTTCCAGCTGGCTGGGAAGAGGCTGAGCTTGGACAGCGAGATCATGAAACTGCCGGAGAAGGACAGGAAGAGATGGGTGACACTTACCATTCCCGCCTAGATATACGGGGCTTTTTGTTTGTCTTTCTGGGGAATTTCGGGGCGGACGCACTCGAGTGTAATTTAGATATTTGTCTGACCTCGTACTACACACTGTGTTGAGGTCTCGGGTAGACGAAGGTGAGTAGATGTACATACGGCGATATGTGAGGAGGAAACCTCAGATCCTGGAATAAACATTGCATCAATCCAACGTCTCTCCGAGACAATTCCGAGCTCCGTCAGCGAGTCTCCGACCCGGGATTTAAGGTTAACGTCATACCGGCAAAGGATCGGCTCCAGCATCTCGGTGATCCCGACGATACGCCGGGCTCTGCCGTCTCCATGGACCTAGTCAAAACTATGACCAACTCGGTACATCCTACTCTTGACAAACCATGCCATGATGCATTTGTTCGATGCAATTTTAACGACCGTACAGCCGAGGGTTTTCAATAATTGTGTTGTTTTCACGGGAAAATATTACGGGATTGGTTGAAATGTTCTTCCTAGAAGAAAAAGTAGGAGAGTAGAGAGCTTGCGCAAACTCACCGCATGCGGCTTTTTTTTTTTTCGCCCCGGGGGCCAGAGGGCGCCATTCGACACTCCTAGTGATGCTCCGGAGCAAAAAAAGTATGGTGCCGCGTGCGGTTTTGAAAGCCGTATGCGGCTTTTGCGCAAGCTCTCTAGTAAGTAGGCCAACTTTGAAACCATCCCCCCTGCAAATTGCAAGTAGGAAAGCATGTGAGAGCCTCTTGCGCTGAAGTACCCTCGGCAGATATCGGCAATTGTGTGCCGCTTGAAACTCCGCTGGCATCGATTACTCGGGATTCTCCTGTCTCTCGAGCTCCAGGGACAGTATCGCTCTGGATACTGTTCAAGCGTCTACAGAAGCTTTATAGCCTCGATGAAAAATATCATTATACAGTCTCCCGCCTCCTGAATGATTTCGACTCGGATTCCCTTTATCACTCTCGGGCGAGAGCGGCATCTCCGGCCTTCTCGGCGTGAGTCGGGCAGCAGAGCCTTGTCAGGGACTTGTTCAAAAATGTATCAAATGTACTTGACTAAGAAAGAGGTGGTGATAGGCAGGAAGGATAAATAAATGTGAAGGAGGAAGGCAAGTGAAAATGATTGATGTCCGAGGCGGAGTTTGTAATCCAATTGCGAGTAGGAGCACAAGGAGGAAACACAAGTAGGCGAGTTTTTTTTCTGCAAAAACGGCTTCCGAGGGTCCTACTGTCAAAACTCTCCTACTTGTGCTTCCTACTCCGAGTAGGAGTGCGAGCAGGAAACCGAGTAGGGGACAAAGTAGGACAACTTTGGACGGCACTTTGACGACACTACTACATCGACCAGTGTTCAATTAGCTGCTCTCATTGAAGGCCATCTCGGACTGAAGCCTGGAAACGATCTCACCCGTCCTGTCATCCGTTATTTTAACAACCCAGCTTCAACAGATTCTCTTAGCGACATAGAAAAGCTTCTGTCACTACTGACAGATGTACCTCAGTTGGCCTTGATTGTGAGCCGTGCGGCTCTTCGGTTTTGTCATGTACTGATCATATTTCAGATCACAATACGTGGGGCCGAATGACCAGGCCACGTTCGATGGACTCGGCCATTTCTGGAAGTTTTCTCAGTCTCCCAGCGATTGTCCACACTGGAAAAACCTTCATAGTCGACCAAATGGGCTATAAGATCAATTGCCAATGGCATAGTGTCCACTGGAAGGAGAATCTTGTCAATATCTTCATCTGCATAACCCTCATCTGCGATATCGATGAAGGTTTTCTGAGCAGCATCTTGTGTCAATGGTTTAAATGGTTCCACTTTTGTCAGAAGACTATAACAAAGGATCAAATTTGGACTTATCAATCTCATTGTCGCTTCGAAGCCCCCGGTTACTATTGGTCCCCACTCACTTGATCTGTTGAGCCTACTCTCAATGCTGCGAGATGGCCTTTCAGATATAGAGCTGTTGCAAAGCAAACCACCAATTGAGAATGTTCTGGCCTGCAAAACAATGCTATTTCAGACCTCTCTAGCTTATACAGGTGACCAGAGATGCCTGAAGACCTTACTTCTTATCGGGGAATACATATAGAAGATACACCTCCAGAGGCTCACATTATCCAACCACTTCTGCACCATTTTCACCAGCTGCTTGAGATTTATCAGACATATCATGGCACTAACTCTGGTCCTGGATTTGTGGCGAGAATAACATCCAACTTTTCCAACGTACAAAATGCCTTACTCAGTCGTATACACCCAGATAACTCGGACCTTGCCAATGCAATTTACAGTGCATGCTACTTCAATCACTTCAGTACTGTCACTGGCCGTGGTAGACTTCATGTGATGGACCAGATCACTCATATGTTGTTTTGCTCTAGTGACCACAGACTGGAAGTTTATTTCATCACACGGCTTATTTCGGGATGGGGACACCCTCCGACTGCCGATACAGATATAGACCATTTAGTAGACCGAGTCCTTGACCATTTTACACAATTTGATGATGCAGACCTGAAATGTGAGTTGTGTATTACAGCTCTTTGCAGAACTTAAGGCGCGACTGTTTTATTTCTGTTTTGGGACGTTTTCGGTATAACAGCCGCCCTGCCCCCAGTTCTTGTCAGATCCCCACAGGACATGGTGCGATTGATTCGCGCTGTGCGCTCACAGCGAACTATGTTCATTGATTTGTTTGTCAGTGTATAAGTCAATTTTTGATCAGTTTCGGGGCCATTCCGCATAGGACGGCTGTAACTGAGGTGCTACTGCTCCGATTAGCACAATGCTGGGATATGCCATCCATGAATAGCATCTCTTATTAACTCTCTATTTCAAAACTTTCAATTCACCATGCTCCCCGTCCGGCATTCAACTTATTGATGGGGCGCAAAAGCCTCCCGCCTATGTTGAGCACTGAGTTGACTGTGTGAAGCTAATTTGTTATCCTAAGTTACTGGTGATCAGGATACAGTGGTGTGTCTGTTCACTGTCGCCCAGGAGGGCTTTACCTAGATGGAGGTCCACCGCAGCAGAGCAGAGTGTATGCTCCAACTTGGAGATATATCCAAACTACAGGGAGACATAACCAAGGCAGAGGACCTTTGGAGGGCTGGTCCTCAACACACCTTATAGCAGAACATCAGGAGAACAATCTTTCAGATACACTGCATATTGAAAGTCCAAAATAACTGTAAAGTCAACATACCGAAGAGAGTCTCTAAGAGAATGGTACAGTTTTCTTTTTTGCAGCGTTACTGTGTTTTTGAGTTTTAGTAGTCGAGAATGTGACCCACACGTTGCGCATGTTTGGCCCTCGAATCTAACGCGCGGCCCCACGTGACATATCACCTCTTCTTTGAACTTTAAATTTTCGTCAGATCATCTTGATCTCATCCAATCCCATCCATACCTCTTCTTCGTACCGGGATCGTCTGGTCTCGCTGGATGCACCTTCCTTTCTATATCATCACAATTGCTTCTCAATGGATATCGCTACAGCCCGATAGCGAGTTAAGCCCGGCGATTGCTGTTCCGCAGTGTCTCTCTATTACGGTGTGCTTCGTCGCGCCCTAAAATCTACCCTATCTGATTCTATGTATTCTAGAGAGGCCTCAGGCAGCCCTCCGCCCAGAAGGTAAAATGTCGCGTATCGGATCAGGTTAGACTAGGGGGTGGCAGTGACCTCGCTGATAGCCGGTGGTGGTACGCGGCCTTACTAGTCCGCACTACGCCTCCATCTTGCCTCTAAGATAATCATTATCATCCGTTCCCTTTGTCTGTCATCCACCATGCATGCCGCTCTGCACCCAAGCAATATCCCAACGCTCCCAATCTCATACAAGGCAAGACTGAAAACCATTGAACGCTCTATCAAATCCTTTTGACAGAGATATGCCACCGGGTAGTGTTGGGTATTAAACGGCTGTGTAATTTACAGCCCAAACATTACATGTAATTTACATGTAAATTACATTTCTTACCAGGGACCTCTAATCTGGGTTGTAATTTTTGTAAATTTCCTGACATGCCCCCGGAATCCTCCAGCGCACTCGTTCATGCCAGTGGCTACTTCTTGGGTATCCCATAGTGCTCACTGCTCACCAAAGCTCTCAGCGATGGTGGAATCTCTCCAGCGGCGGTGCTGATGATCCTGATGTGATTCAACAATCCTGCTCCATACGGTCATGCAGCTCTCGACAAGTACGAGGACGAGGCTCTGGATGAGACGGTGATTATACACATTTGATTCGCGTCGTCTCACCGCCGAGGAGCTTGTTAACCTCCAAGCACCCGCCCTTGTGGCTCGTTTAATCCCGGCAAGCGCGGCGAAGCCAACCGCGGGTACTGCCACCGCCCGCAGCACCCCAGAGGCTCCTCAAAGGTCGAAGTGGACCGCAACCAGTGCGTCTTGGGCCAACAACGACAGGGGATGGTAAAATTTACAAACTTTACAACCATTTGTTACTGTAAATTACCGTAAATTACAAGCCCTGTTTAAGATACGAGGACCCCCCTGAATTGATACCGTAACTTACACCCGGGATTCTTAATAATACCCAGCCCTACTGCCGGGGGCAAAACCCAACGCACCCAAGAGCCAAGTGCGTTGAACACACTTGGCTCGCAGGTGCAATGAAGCCGACAATGGGCCCTTATGTGGTCAAGGGGGACCTTTGTTCCCTGCGGGGGCTGACAAAGCCTGCCCTTTGACCACATAAAGGCAGTTTGTCGGCTTTGTTTCACCCGCGGACCAAGTGCGTTCAACGCACTTGGTTTTCAGGTGCCTCGGCTTTTGCCCCCGGTGTGCGTCACCAGCCATGAACGGCTCCTTGACAGACTTCCAGAAACTACTCGCCCTTCTGACTCAGAAACAACATCCTAGCCCTGAACTGTTCCTCCCAGTCTACTACGCGAATCTCGATCCTGGGGGGCTCCCCGGGCCGTAGCAGCTTGACTTCGTGGCGGACCATTTTTCGCCAATTAACCGCCATACTGGCCCTTCAGGGTCTGTATCAAGTTCGGTGGATCTTCACAATCCATACAGACCTCTGCCCACTCGTCTGGACACGGATCTGGGCGTGGGTTCAGCGGCTTGATACCTACAGGGAGCTCGTCGGCGCTATTATCCCGTTCTCGGAAACGGATGCTTACGATCTCTATATCCGCAGCATAATTAAGCGCGAGTTCCCGACTCCCGTTCTTTCTCTCACAACTCCCGGCGTCCGCGTCGTCGTTGCCCGTGCCTGGCTCCTCCTTTCAGTGGGTCGCGCACAGGCACCCGGGCTCTCGGCCGTCGTCCGATTCCTGCATGAAGATACAGAGTCCACCCATCCCGCGAATCTGGCCGAATACATCGAGGCTTCGGGAGTAAATGACTTTACCTCGCTCGTGATTCGCCATATCGAGTGGATTTTGGCGAGTTCTGTCGCCGTGGACCGTTTGTTTGACCTTTCAGGAATATTCCGCATCCTCATGTCACTCGTGCCTAGCAGGAGCCCTGTCTACGCGGCTCTCTTGAACAAGGGCATTATCACCGCTATCACGAATATTATTCGCCATTATTCCGTCTCCCACTCCGAGCAGGCAGGGGAACTCCTCCCCCAGTGCTTCACCCTCCTGGAACGCGCATTCGATACTGCCCCGAGCTTTGAATGCCAGGCCATCGATTGGCGTGAAGACGGTCACAAGGACTTCTGTCCCCGCCTTCGCGGTCTCCGCCTCGGAGAGTAGCCTTCTCCTTTACAGTGTTCAATTCTCACCCCGCATTCACTCACAGTGCAGGCAGGATGGTTCCCGGCGCAAGAGGAGCGCTTCATGCAAGCGCTGATTCACCACGCCTACGAGCTCAACATCGATTCCTGGTGCGCGGAGGAGGTCGGGTTTATGCACGCGCATCCCAGCGAGTCGTACTACCTCTTCTGTGACTACACGCAGAGCGTTCCGGTGCTGCAAGTGCGCTCGGTGCGCGCGGAGCCTCCGCCGGACCCCAACGCGTCCCCCGAATCCGCGGCGCAGTGGGAGGACCAGCTCGCGCGCGCGGCGCGCAGCTGCGGGCGGATGCAGCTGTTAGTCGCTCTGGAGGCAAACGGCACGCGCTCGCACCGGCGGATGGCGCCACTGCGCAGCGCGACGGCGGAGATACATGAGGGCCTGGCGCGCATTGCGGCTGGGATGAATGTGCATAGTCCGCCTGGGAGGGCGATCGGGACGCGGGGGTGCGAGGTTAGCGGCCGTATTACTGAGTTGACTGAGGAAAGGCGGGGGAGGGGGGATGATAGGATAGAATGGATGTATCTGTGAGATATGCATCAATATACATGCGATATTAAATAATGTTTAATTATGTGTCCAGGATTCGAGAGGGAGTCCCAGCAGATGAATGATGTCCCTCAGGATTTCCATCTCGGATGGATCGAATATTTGAAACTGAACGAAGTTAGAGACCTTCGTCGACCAGAATAGGAGGGAATACATGTCCTATATTTCGAGTGAGTGTCGGCAGTTGGAGAGAATTGAATCCTTATTTAATACCACGCCTCAGTCCGAATACCTGCGATCCCTCTTTTTGGACCGCCTTCTGTCTGAACATTACGGAAATCTGACCGGGAATGGACCGCAGCTATGCTACTATCCAAACTAATTTAGAGATAGATATTGCATGGAGAAACGACCTTTAGCCCCACCCGTTCAGTGGTTTGATAAAGCATTTGCGGCCGGCCGCTGAAGGGAGTCGGACCAGCGGGTATGGCCCGGCATCCGTGCCGAGACTGCCGCCGAGGATCCCGATCCTCACCCGAAATTGCACGATCCCCCGCGCCCCACCCATTGAATTTCCCGGCCTTTGATTAGTCTCGAACACTGACAGACACAAACCCTCATAACATCCCAATTTGGGAACCCTCGGTGGCTGTGACGACCGGCGTCTTTGGTGATGAAAAAGTCGGGGTCCCGCTTCGAGACGCGCATGTACGGTCAAATGGCTGGTTACGGCCCAGATCCTCATGACAGGGTTCCCAAATTGGGATGTCATGAGGGTCTATGTTCGAGACTAGCCTTTGATGCCTTCACTACATCAGACTTTTGACAAATAACTTGTGACCTTGTACAAGGCCAAACAAGGTCACAAGCTTCACCAAAAACGTCGCAAGCTCGCAAGGCCACAAACTATGTCTCAATTTCCACAAGGTCAAAATTTTCTTCAAATTTTTTTTTTTCAAGGATGGTCATGACATCAATTGCCGATTTCATGAAGGGTGTTTTTTCACTTCTGACCCTTTTTGACCTTGTGAGCTTGTCAGCAAGCTCACAAGCCCAAAAAGGTCACAAGTTTTTTGTCAAAAGTCTGATGTACAGTTGTAGCACTAAGTATTACATAAACGACACAACGTTATGCGACGCCTCCCCCGGCTTCCCGCGCCAATCGCTCGTCTCCTTGAAGCGGAATTTATAGCCTGCCTTGAATTTGCAATTCAGACGAAAACAGCTTAAGCTTGTCTTTGCGTGGTGCGGCAGGGTGCGGCGGTGCCGGGCCATCCCACATGGGCCCCATTTTAAACGAGAGCGGATCGTACATTGATGGGTCCTTGATCGACGATCAATCACCTACTGTAGCCGAGATGTTTGAGCCTCGCCAGCCATAAGTAGGACTCTCATACTTAGTCTGGGGACGACCGAAGGCTCCTGCGATTATTGGGTGCACTGGTCTTCCGGTCGATATTCAATTGGATGCGAGGGTTTTTCGCAACTGGAGGCGCAACGACAGGCGGCGGGCATGGGGGCCATCATTCCATCATATCGTTTGGCGCCCATCTTGTAAACGATCGGCAAAGTGAAAAACGGCAGCCTGGCTCCCTCCTACTTACCATCATGCCGCACCCACTGATGCCCACCCTTGAATATCCCCTCACGCGCCATTTTCCAGGGAGACTATTCGCCCCTGTTGCGTACGGCGGGGCCATCGTCGTCCTTGCGTTCCTGGCGACAATAAATGGTGAGTCGCGAATCGCTCGCGCCAGTGATTTTTCTCATCATCGAGCTCGTTGCCTCGCAGCGGCTTTGGCGGGATACGAAACCGTCACCGTGTTCAATTCCGATTTCCATGTCACCCAGAACCTCTGGTTCCACAGGTTCCTGCCAACTTATGGACCAAAGTCTGGCACGCTCTGTGACCCACGCCTTCTGAGTCTCGGCGACACCCTCTCGACCAACTACACGCTCTTCGAATACACGATCGCATCGATTGACACCCCAAACGCAGGTGATTCCGGCTTCTCGTACGAAGGCTGGACACTCGACAACTGCGACATCACGTCCCTCTTCGTGAACGGGAACGCAGACACCTTCATCATCGATACGACGGCGCTGGTTTCTTGCCGGGCCGACGCCTCCCAGATCCTGCGGGGCAACGACTACGAAATTACCCTGCGCACGGACTGGCCGGAATCCGTGCTAGCTGGGAAGTACGGAACGCTACTGGGCGTGCAGAAGGCGTTGAACAGCCGCGGGAAGTTCAACGCGACGGTGGACGCGCGTGGGACGGTCCTGGACGCTATCACAACCCTTCCCAGCACCGACTTCGCCCTGCGTGTCATCGAGCTCGACGCGGCCACCAACGGCTCATTCCCGACAATCATTTCCTTCGAAGCCGATTTCCCCTGGTGCCCGGCGTCCCTGGGCCGCGACGCTCCCTGTGCCCAGCAGGTCCCGCCCGTCAACATCTCCGCCATGTTTACACACACCCCGGGCAAGCTCTTCGAGCAATATTTCGCCGGCCTCCCGTCCGGCGCCGGGGGTGATTCGCTGGTGACCAACGACACGGAGGGCATCATCGCAAATCTCGTGCAGTCCGCGTACGCCGCCGTGCGCCTCGACCTCGGCAACCCCAGCCCCAACAACTTCCTGCTCAACAAGTCCATGGTCGGCGAAGCTATCACGGCTCACTTCCCGCAGACGTTCCCCGGCATGGCGACCGAGTCATTCCTGTTCTCGATCCTCGTGGACGACGGGTACTACGCCCAGCAGTCCGGCGGCACGACCTATTACAACGACGTCGCCAGCATGCTGCCATTGGCTGTGCCGGGAACGGCCGTCGTGGATGGAGTATACCTCTGTCGGTTCCAGCGCGCCAAGTCGCCGGGCTCAGCGTTCATCGCTGTGCTAGTCGCGACTCTGAGCATGTTTTCGTCGGGGTGGGCCCTATTTATCGCAGTCGCGGCGGGTATGGTGAAGACCCGCGCACCGAATGGTGAGTCTCGCTTGTGTTCCGACGTATTTCTGACCCTCATTTGTGTTGTTTCCAGCCAACGCCTGTGTTGAGCACACGCCGTCTTCAGGAATGAGTTCCCGGGAAACTCCGGAGAAGGAGAAGGAGACTTTTATCTAGGGATCGGTATCAGTGCTAGTGTTGAAACGCCACCCGGCCTCTTCGCGTGCTTTGAATGCATTTTACTGGACAATAGGTAGTCCGTCAATACTCACGAACCGGGTATTGAAATGAAACCTACGCCATATATATATAACCGTTATTATTACACTGTAAATTCGTCTCCAATCTCGGCTCTGGCAGAACCGTCAGTAAAACAAAGATGGACTGGGATTCAGCGCGCGCAACGCAGAAATAATGAGAAGGATGCAGACCGATCACACCATCTGCAAACCATTACCGGGACGCGACGACGGATCTAGTCATAAATTCAAGCTACCGGGCCGCAGTACAGCGAAACGAATCATTTTGAGGAGCAGGATTCAGAGAAAACGTTTCTCTTACTCCCTACGAAGGCGGGTTCTGATCGTGGAATATTCGGGTCTCTGCATCATGGACACTGTCGGAATTCACGTAGAGATCCGGGGGTGCAGCGCCGCGGATCGCACATCACCCCTAACGAGACCTGCGTGTTTCTCCCCGAAAGACAAAGCGGCAGGGATGAAGGAGCAAGAATGGTTTGACGAGCTGATGCGGCGACGCAGCCAGCACAAGGGCGCAGGAAACAGAGCACAGATATGAAGTGCATGATTTTCGACTGCGTATGAGAGAGAATGGGGAAGAAGGAGTATTGGTTCGGGAAAGGATGGTCGCTTGCCGAGGAAACAATCATATCGTTGTATTTTATGAGCGCTGAGAAATCCAAGTCATCCTCACTTTCTATCATGTTCTTGTCGATTTGCGTACGAAAATTTACGTGCTAATGAGCCCCCGTGAATTACGAATAGGAGCCAAAGGACCGATTTACCTGCGGGGCCAGGACCCATTTTGACGTCAGCGAGTCAATTAAATTCCTAAGCGTTTGAGTCCAGCCAGCCACTCAAAGCCGAGTTACCGCTGCGGGGAATCGGTGGTAAGAGAACGGGATGATAGTGATCTGAGACGCGATAATTACAGGGAAAATGAGATAATTTAGAGCTTGATTTAAGTTTATAGTCGGTTGGGAGATGGCACTGCTCGCGGCTGAGTCTAGGCCGAGACGAAGCCGAGTGATGGTAACACAGCCACTCCACCACTCCTTTGCGCTTTTCATCAAGAACTTCCATGCACCCCGACTTGCGCCTCAGCAAGCTTGTCCACCTGCCACTTCACATCCGACTCGCAAGCTGTCCTCCGAGGCAGTCTGTCCACCAAGCCACGGTCGGGCCAGTTGAAAGTTCAGGGCCAGCATGTACGACAAGCTCGTTCGCCGAGCTCTTGTCACCCTCCCGCATCTTACCATCCTCAACTTGCGGACCCCAGCCCACATCGGCATGACGGGGAATGAACTCGCTGACGCAGCTGCCAAAGAGGCGACCGAACTGGAACCGGACGCCGCGCTCTTCGTTTCGCTCACTTCCGTTCGCCGTCTCATCCACCTTCAAACCTTGGACGCCAGGCGCGAACGGTGGATCATAGACAAGCCCGGGAAATCCCTCCGTGCCGTCGAAAAATCCCCCCCTCCCTTCGGCTTCTCCCACTCTACTCATCCGCCACCATCTCGCGCAAGACATCATCTACCATCTCCCAACTCCGAACAGGCTTCTCATTCCTCAACGTCCATTGATTCAAGTCGGGATTCATTGACTCCCCGGCCTGTGACGCGTGCGGTGCGGCCTACGAGACGCAGGCTCACTCCCTCTTGGAATGCCCGGTATGGGAACCCCTCCGGCAGCCCCTTCACGCCGGGTCGAAATCTGTAGGGATTTTTGGCCTCCTCCACCTCTCCCCGCTTCTGTCCCACCCGAAGCTCCTGAAGAGCATCACGAAGTTCGTCGAGGGTACAGGCCGGTTTTGAACGTCGTCTCGAATGACTCTCTATTCTCTCTTTTCCCTTTTTTCTTTTTCATCTCTTTCTCATACATACATTACTTACTTATGATCGATCACCAACCCGATACCACCGCGTCGCATCAGACCTCGAATGTATACCACCGACGGACAAACCCGCAAACCCATACGATACCCTTTTACCGTCATCTTTTGCCTCTCTTCCTCACACACACACAGTCATAAACCACCGCAATAATTCGCTAGACCCATGTACAGTACTGCTGTCTTAGCCTTACCGGCCACATATACAGTAACATAATCTGAGTTCATCATCATCATCATCACTGCACAGGCTAAAACTACGGCGCATCTATCTTATCTAATAATCTCCACTTTCTGACTTGATTTGGATCCAGCTTCATTTTATGCAGCTTAGGACGGCGTTTTCAAGACTTACCACTGACTTGACGACCTTGGTGCGCTTCATTTCTTTCCTTGTTCTGGTTACTTCTGACGTTGAATTTCAGCAGGTTTTCAACTGCAAAGGCATGGCACAACCCTATTGAGGTCTGAATTCAACGATATGTTCACTGCAGTTCTGAACTTTCAATTCAGCGCTATCTCGCGCTTCAGATTAGCGTTCCAGGTCGAACACGTGAAGCATCCGAGGCCCGCGGCATTCAAAGGTGCGATATCGAGAGGCTTCGCAGATTTTGTTCCTGACTTGGATTTCCTGTCTACAGCTTTTACCCCGCTTGCCGTAATCCTAAAGGCCGTTACTATGGCCCTATTACTGAAGGGATGCTGTTTATCGACATCGTGTCGCGTTTCTTCAATAGTGACTCGGTCCACGCTTGTTGCGACTAGCGTGCTTCGTTCCTGCCATTATTTTGCTGAGTTGTGAATGGATTCAGATCTGCACATGCCTGAAGCATTCGAGTCAGAGGAGTCAAGAGATTTGAATCAGCTTTCAAACTTCGAAGGTGCGTTAGCTATGCACCTGGTTCAATTCCTGACTCAAATTTACAGCACGCAGAACACCCACCTTGCTGTGAAGAGCGCCGCCTCAAAGGCCGTTACTGCGATCCTATGGTATTCAAGTCCTAATGCATCTCGCTCCACATGTACTGACTTGAATACACTCAGATGAGATGCTGTCCCTCTGCTCCCAATCCCGGGATTACCGCCAACATGCCAAAGGTATGCCCGCTTCAAGCGCGGTTTCCCTATTATCTCGTCCTCTACTCATACTGACTTCGCTCATCCACAGATCTCGACCGGTTGCATTACCGAGACTATGTGATTCGCCCGGCGGCCGAAACGATGGCTCTCCACAATCAGGTAAGCGCCGTACATTCTTTTCATCACCTGCTCGTCTGACTAGAATTCCGGTAGATGAGCACTTGCACGTGCAGACCAAGCCGCCGCGACCTCCCCTGATCCCGCGCTCGCATCCGCGCTGACAGCCTTTGATGCAGCGCTTGCGCGTGGCCAGGATTGGATCTGTTGCAACTGATATCTTGTACTTACCCTCGCGCGCAGACTTCGTCGCAAGCCTGATTGGCTGTTTCAAGTGGGTTTAGCTGCACTTGCTCGAGTTACTGACCAACCTTCCAGTCTCTTTTGGAGTTACCCCGACACACGGAATCGAATTCATTTCGGCGCGAACACTCGAACTGACCTTGGATATCACTAGTTTTGACTTGGGTTAATTATGACTCGGACTGGTAACGCGTCTCAGTCCTCTGTTGTGTCGTCCGATGTTAATTGATTCGACTCTAGGTTGAATGGCAAGTCACTTCTCGTTGCTCCACCGCCTCGATTTCAAGATTTCGTTCTATTATCTAACCAATTGCAAACTGAGTGAGTGTGGCCTCCCCATTCCACAACCAAACTGACCTGCCTTCAAGTTTCGGTTTCGGTTTCCGCGCTCCAACTTGATCATCCGCCCGGCCTCAAATCTATCCTTATCCCGATGAGTCTCAATCAGATTTGGTTCTCAATTACGCACATATCGCGATTCACACAGATTCCCCTCACGACTCGTCTCAAGTACTCAGGTTGGAGATGGTAGCAATAATGCCGGTGAGTTGTCTTGCAGCGCGTTCGTTCGTTCGTGCTAAATGACGTCTCGCAACGCGATTTATTCAAAAGGAAAAGTACAACAACTGGTCCGCGCGCGGGTGCTCGCCTCGTTCAGCGTGAACGTAGCGCGCAAGGACGAGGACGCGCCCATCTGCACGACCCGCGCGCGAATCGCGCGCGTAGCTGTGGGCTGCACAACTCGCGGCAGTGGGGCTCGAGGCGTAGATCGCGGTGTTCACACTGCAGCTGCAACGCGCGCACCGCGGTCTTCGCGCGCGCACTTGCCATGCGCGTCGCATCTCCTTGTTCGTGCGAGCAAGGAATCGCGTATTCACCTACACTTGCATCGCCGCATCCCCGCGCTCGCGCTCGCGTGTGTGAACTTGCCTTGTGCTCGAGCGGCACGTCGACCTCGCCCCTCGTTGCTGCGAGTACGGAGCTATGGGTTGGTGCCTCCCCGCGACTGGCGTCGTTCAACGCGCCGCCGTACGCCGATGCTGCGTAGCAAGGCGGGGATGGCGGCGACACCGCGTGCCGCGTACACACAACGACCCGCGGATTCGCGGGCGTGTCTGCGAGCGCGGCATGCGAGCTGTGGTCCGAGGAGATGGTAAGGAAGATGCTTCACATAGTACGAGCAAGTAGTGTTAAAGATGAGTGATTAGCATCGCGCACCACGGCGGCGCTGCCTCGCGCAGACCCGTTACTTCGTTCAGTGTACGCCGAGGATCTGGGCTTCAGTGAAGCGCGACAGACGCGGGCATCCGGATTCGCGCAGTCGTGTGTACAGTGCCAACGGGCGATGCGACTCAGCACAGTGATGAGACGGCGGCACACACCGTCGGGAGTGTGAGTCGTGAGGACATGGATTTAGGGTGAGAGGAGGCGGACTCGGATCATTGATGGTGACACAGCCACCCACGGTCTCTGACCACTTCTTTGCGCTTTTCATCAAGTACTTCCATGCATCCAGACTTGCGCCTCAGTAAACTTGCCCACCTGCCGCTTCACATCCGGGTATCCAAATTCTGTCGCTGCTACCTCCCTGTTACTGACCGCCACCCTCAGAGACTCGCGAATGCCGCGTGCGCTCCAATTCATTCTCCACAAGATGTCGAGCACTTTGTGGCGGCGATTCCCCACGTTCCTGAATCCCAAACACCCTACTTGATGCCAGCACTGTACCATCTCTTGGATCCCGCTTATCTCCCTAGCATCGAAGAGCTTGACAATCCGCTAGCCCAGACGGATGGCGCGATCCATCAGATCTTTGCTATAGTAGGGGTCGTCTATTCCATTCCCTTCTCTCTCCATCTGGGTCCCGACCTTTGGCCCCGGATTTGGCACGCTGTCAAGTTCATCTATACGTACCGGGAGCAGATTCCTGGGGTAGTAGTCGACGAAGCTGCCTTCTGCACAGCTTTTCTCTTCTTTGCCGGCCATTTGCACAACAAGAGGGGCGCCGCTTCATTCATGCTCACCGAGCCAGGCTTTTACTTCATGATCGCACGCGCATTCAAATACGTCTTCGACATCCAAACCACCGAGCGCGAAGCGTTACTTCGGGACCTCTGCGACCTGTTGCTCGATCCCATCACTTCCACTTCTGCATCATTCGAGGAGTTCCTCGACGGCGTCGACGGCCTATACCATTTAGCACATCTCCTTGTCCGTTATCTATCCTACGTGCTCGACACCCGCGAAGCGCCTCTGTCGGGCCGGGACAAGTATTTCCTGCGAACCATCCTCAGCTTCATCGTCTATGTGGATAGGCTCGATGCGCCTGTTCCCGGTGTCTTAGGCCTTTTCTCGACGCCACTCAGGAGCCACGGCGTTGTCAGCATCCTCGCGAAGGCTGTATTTGCTTTGGGGGAAACACCCGGAGCCGATACACTGCCCTCGCTCGAAATGTCCTTCGCAATCCTCGCACAGGTACTCAGTGATGGATCCGGCCACCATTGGATACCTTCGGCGGTGGAAAGCGGCTTATTGCGCGCCATCGTCTCGTGTGCGAACCTGCATCCGGAGGTGCATATATGGCGGCAAGTACGGATCGTTGTTGCACTCATGACTTTGGCCTTGACCAACTATCACGTCGTCGCCGCGATCGACGAGCCATTACATGAGCTCGCTACCCTCACCTCAACCCCGGCTTTCAGGGACTCAGAGATATACGAACAGTGGCAGAAGTTCACGGAGTTGGTGAAGCAGCGCGTCGCAGTTTTGAAAGCGATCGAGTCAAACGGGTACGTCTGCCTCAAAGCGTGCGATAATCTCGAGGTAAGCCTTCCCGCGAGTAGAAAGCGTATGTTTACAACACAGATTCTCCAGTGTTGTCGAGTTGCCAATAAGGCCGATTTCCAGCGCTGTTCTGGGTGCCTGACCTTTTATTATTGCTCCAAGGACTGCCAGATTGCCGATTAGGGCGGAGGGGGGCACCGCGACGCATGTCGCGCATACGGCCATCTCTCCCTCAGTAAGTGTCGTTCGTCATCTCGAATATACCATTGACACCGAGATCAAGGCGGCCGGAGCTCCCTCAGCGCGCGTGAGCGAACCTTCCTCCGTGCGCTCGTCCACCACGACTACCTCTCCTCCAAATCCGAAATCCACACGCAGCAAGCCGCCGCGTGGGAGAACCATCCGGACGCGACGCTCTTCACGCGCTTCGACTACACCCAAGGGCGCGTGCGTGTCACGGTGCACGCTGCCGACGCCGACGATATGATCTACGGCGCGGAGTGGGCGGACTGCGTCGCGCGTGCGGGCCGGAGCGGGGGGGGGTGGCGCTGCACGTTGTGCACATCATGGAGGGCCGCATGGCGCGCATGGTGCTGCTCCCACTGCGCAAGAGCCACGGAGACGACTCCGGGCTGCTTGAAGCGGGATCGCCACTGGATGACTTGCAGGAAGTGCAGTCCGGGGCGTTGCCCCACGAGATCAATGATCCTGACCCTCATGTCTTGGAGACACATTAATCAGGTGTCAAGCACCTCTCATCTTTCAACACATTTTTTGTCCATAATTTCACCCTTTCTAAGAGGATATCCATGCATAATCAGACCATGATAACAGCGTGTACACATTCAGCGATTGCCCTAAACCTATTTCAGAACCGCGCCTACAAGCCATCCATCGCCGCAACGAGTTCGTCCAACTCCACCTTTGCGTCCCGATATTTCGTCTGAGCCGCCTGGATATGATCGATATGCCATGGTTCTGAGAAACCTATGCAGATGGACGTACCTCGCACTTCTTCTCCCACTGGTCGCGCTCCTGTTCAACAACATGGACCTGGCGCTCGAAATTCTCCGCCTTGACGTCGACCTGGCGCAGCCTGCACGCCCATCAGCTCCATAGCCCAACCAAATGTGCGGAGTTCACGCACTTCTCAACGGTCTCCTTGACATGGCGCTCCGCCTCGTCCAGCTCGCCCTCCAGCAGCGTGATCTTGCGCGTCAGGCTCTCGATCGTCGCGCGCCCCGCCTCGGCCTCCTGCTGCGCCGCGCCCGCCTTGATCACGGCGTGCTCCGCCTTCTCGAGCGCGCCGTCCGCGGCCGCGAGGCGCACCTCCAGCGACTTGACCTCGTGGTCCCTCTCGAGCATGCGCTGCTCGAGCGCCTTGACCTTCGCCTCCGCGGCCTCGGCACGTGCGACGGCCGCGTCGACGTCTGCGCGGAGGTGTACTAGGCGCTGAGATTGGGGTGAGTCAGTCCATGAGATGCGGCCCGCGGCAGGAGGGTGTACCTCTTTCACTCGGTCGGTGGTGGTCATGGCGGGTCTGAGAGTACTGGCGATCGATGAGGGTCGGAGAGAGTGAGGAGGCTGCGAGCGGTATCGATGGAGTGGCGTGGCAAGATAAAACCGGCTCAGCGGAGATGAAGGGATGTCGGGACGGAGATCATGACGGATGTGGCATTGAGAGCAATTTTTGGCCCTCCACGTGATGGTGAATGTGGTTGGAAAACAAATTGCAAGGCAGACGGTGCCTGAAGTTCGGTGGGCTGGTTGAGTGCACAGGATGCTCTTTCCTCTACAAGATTTCAAGAAGTAAACCCCGAGAGACGTAAATTGTTTGATTTTTCGCTGGACACGTTTGATTGAGTGCTTGGAATAAGGTTGGCGCCGGATATCACCCCTGACGAATACAACGGACATCCCGCACGGCAGGAATCGATAAGCGCGATCGGACACGACCTATTTGGCGTATTGGGCCTGGGATCGAAGGCTCTCCGCCACATCTGATGAGGGCCCACCATATTTTACATTGTTGGTATCATCTCGCGGCCGTACTGTGGCATCACCGATTGAAGGTAGATCCGGAAGGAGAGTGGCGCTCCAAGTGAGTTCGCGAAGTATTAAGTTGAGCTGCGGCGCTGACTGGGGCAAAGATTGCTGTGAAGTGAGTCAACTTCATACATGTATCCCCAAAAACTGCGGCACCGAGCGGGAGGGCACGGTTTTGACTTTTTGGATATTCTGAACCGAAAGAAATGCGCTATCCTTGATTCTAACAAGAAATCTGGCGCCTAGATGCCCACGCCTTGAAGAGGACGTCCATGAAGTGAGGGAAGCAGATGCAGTCTCAGTCCGATGTTGGCTTGAGGAGGGCGTGTTTAAACTCGATTAGGAAAGGGGGCGGGAGGTCATATTCAGTACCCCAGAGTTCTTGAGAGATTACCCAGGAGTTGCGACCGGGGGCGCTGCGGCTGGAGGCATTTTCATTCCGAGTCACTAGTAGTCACTGAGTGACTCAAGTCAGAGTCCTTGTTCAGTCCTTGCAGAGTCCGGTTGGCAAGCTAGACATTGTGACGGGGAAAGCGAGACCAAGAGGAAAAAAATGGAGCTGCGACGTAGAGATTGAGTAGGTGGGCGCAAGGACAAGGGAGTTGATGGCGAAAGGCAAAGCGTGAGATAGGCGCCAAATAGGCGCTGTGTGGTTATGCTGATCTGCCACGCTGATCCAAGCATGACCAAGCCTGGCCACGGTGTTTTTTTCCTCCTGCAACGACAATCTTGCCCAACGCCTTGCCGCCGTGTCAAGCAACCATCAACGTGTAAAGACATTCTCTCGCTTCCCATCTGGGACCTATGTCCCAGCTGACCAATGCGGCCATGAAAACGGAACCCGACCCGTCAAACACCGACGCCGACAATCCTTATGCTGCAGCGGCGCGCGCCCTCGCTCAGGCGCAGCGGGCGTTGTCCGCTGTGCCTCGGATGATCACGGTGACGGAGGCGGAGAAGCGCTGCGATACGCTCAGAGCCGAGATAGATGAGCTCAGAGAGGCCGCAGACAACGCAAAGGTCGAGAGGCGCGAGAGCGGGCGCTCAAGGCGAGCATGGAGACTGAGCGCGCTGAGCTGTGCGCCGAAGTTGGTGCTCTGCGAACAGCTACGTTGAAGGAGGTGGTAGCTATGCAAAACGAAAGACGCGAGCTCCTGCGGACTGAGCGGCTGCGACTGGAAGCCCAACGAATCGCCGCTAGGAATGCAATTCTTAGCGACCGGATGGCCGTCGCGGAAGATCTGCACCAGATCATTCGGAAGCTCAGCCCGAGTATTCCGCCGGCGAACTTCAACTGGATGCCGAGCGCGCACAGCGCTGGTGAGTACTCTTAACTTCTATCGCAAGTTTCACTCGGCTCACTGTCCAGATTAGATCTCGCCACCGATATTACGTTCACAATTCAAAGTCCCCCGGAGTACGTCGGTGCCGGTAAGCTCCATTTACCCGTGGTTATACCCGAATGAACTCAAATTATTGCAGCGGCTGAGGGTCCTAGACCACGCAAGCGATCGCGCTCACAGGACGAAGGATTTCCTGGGGTATGAAGCCTGGTGAGCCCGCTCTCTTCCGTGGACTTCAATCTGACGACGCGTAAAGACCTATTTCGCCTTTGCGCAGGTGCCATTTCCGGCGCAGAATATCCGTATCTCCTCCCCTGGACATCTACCACAGTTGTCCCATACGTCGAACTCTCTCTCAGCACGATCTTGGATAGATTGCAAGCCGGACACCATTGCTATTACTTACCCTCCTATACACCAAATAGCGAACAGTTCCGACGCCCCAATGTTCCCGATAATCTTCCCTTCGGTTCGCTCCATTTAGAATATCTACGCCTCGGTTTCCCGAAATTGGCTAGGTTCGATAGATTTGACACTATTCTATTCAACATTTACTACGCTACTAATTCTCAGCCTAATTTCCCCCGAACACAGTCCGTCTCCCGAAGCCGCCTCTGCACCCATCTCGCGCGGACACCCTCCCGTTGAAGCGAGTTGTACCGCGTAATGTCGCTCCCGAGAATATCAATGATTTCAGTGAACGAATTGTTGTCCAACCAGACCTCGAGGACTTGGGCATGTTGAATGGCGGATGCGATGATCATGCGGTCCGTGTTCAGATCGCGACGGCCCTGAAAGGTTTATTTAAGACACATATGACCACTGATGAAAATCCCGCCCACTTGAAATGGCAACCGGTCAGCCAAAAGGATCCCCAAGATCATCGTCAACAGTCCGAGAATGCGGAGGCTGGCACTGGCCGGGAAGCGGTGCCATCGGAAGATGTGTCCAGAGTTTTGCCGGACCCTAGTAAACACCTTCTTGTGTTTATTTTCTACCGGATATGAGTCCGGATAGACATTGGGGCAGCCATCTGCAGTGTGCTCATTCGACGACGGGTCGCTACCTTTTTCCCGTTGTCAATTCTCAGTGTCGGATTTTCGTTGTCCCCCGTGCTTCCCACGTCTTCCTGCTCGGTGTGCTAAATACCAGATGCTTCGTACACTGAAGATGCGTCGTCAAGGTCAAGCGCTCCAAGTGGCTGAATTATCCTTACTAGGAGCGCGCTTTTCGTCTGACAACTCGCACAATGGCACACACAGGTGTCGCGCTACATCTTGACCATCGGGGTCGAAGCCCTTTCAGTAGGGCCGGAAGCCCGACGTCCTGAGCCTCCGTAGCCCTAATGCTCTCAGCCCCGGATGAGTCAGGAGACCAGTATACCGCGCTCTCCGGGAGGAGAAAGGTTGTGGCGTTGTTCGATTAGCTTTCCATGGTGTGCTGCGGGGTTGAAGGAGTACCATAATTCTGGTAGTTCGAGTTAATCTTGAGAGATGAAAATACGTAGCTCACTTGAGCGAACCAACATCGCATTGGTGCGTAATATTTTATGGTCCTGTGCGCAGTCCACATGCTCGCGATGTGCGGCGGGTCGAACCTGGATTTAGGCGGTCAAGCGAGTTAATCGAGCAGAAATCAGGCATACCGAGTCCACCCATTGCCAGTTATGACCGACTCCTCGCCGGCCACTGTCCGGGATATAGGCAATCTCTCTTGGATCTGCGAGCCGAGCGTTCCCAGATACCTCGATAATTGAGCCAAGTTTCAGTGTCGAATTTGCGGCCAGCGTTGGAGGTCGGGCGTGTGATAGATACCAGGAACAGAGTCCATAATAATCGTGGAATGTCAGAAACGATATGATAGTTGCGTTCGAATCTGAAGTCTGCATTGGCACGATAATGCGCGGGGCTTACATCGTTTTGCGGAACACGATGAGTTCATCATCGCTGCTGGGCGCGACGAGCTCAACACACAGCCGGCCCGTGGAATATGGCACCCATGCCGTGCACTCGAAGTCATCCTGCAGCTATTCAGTGACAGAAGGTGCAGCGAATAGTTTACTTACCAGCCGATGTCTAGCGATGGACCAGAAGTGTTGGGTCGCATCCTGTGATGACGAAGTCAACGCCATGCTTAGGGGTCATTCTTCGGGCTCACTCCAAACTCAGCTTCCTGCAAATCAGTCAGAATTTAGGACTTCGGACCAGAAAGTACTGACAAACCAGCTGTAGATTGACCCTCAAGGTAGGTAGGTAGGTAGGTAGAATTACACGGCACGGTCCCGCTTAGGAACGCCGGTTTGAGGAAGTATCCAGGTGTACTAGGCTAATGGTGTCCACCTTCGTCCCTCACTTCTAGAGATCTCTCGAGCCGAGCTCACGCACCCGGTGCCCCGTCACGCTGTAGAAACCGTTCAACTCCCAGAAGCAAAACCCGACCCAGAAACCCGCAATATCCTTCAACCAGCGAGTTGCGACCACTTAAGCCCTCATCATGGCACATCTGTCTGTTAGTTCACACCGGTATCCGTGTACCCCATTCATTTCCGTTCGTCCGTGTTGGGACGGGTCGTGGGGAGAATAACTTGTGAGATCAGATGGCGTGGGTGGGCATGGCAGCAGCATGCAGGAAAGATGTGCGTGTCTTTGGCTCGAATTGAACATACCACTGAATCCCAGTGAGAAACCCGTGTTGGGAGATCTGTACAGAATTGTTTAGATAGTGAAAATCTATTGGAATCGAGACAGATCCATTCCTAAATATTTTTCCTCCAAGCCATCAAAGCCACGAGGTCTTTCCATGCGGACCATCTGTTCAATTCGAGTGCAACCGATTCAAATAAAACCATGCACGGCACTTCACAATTTTCTAGGTCGCCTAATTCTAAATGTCCGAGACATCAAAATGGCGCGGTGGTTTGACGTGCATCACACAACTTCTTTCTTCCTTTCCCCCACCTTCTCCCGCAGTGTCTCACCTCATTTTGATATACATCGCGGACGAAGCAGATTCCATAGAATTCCGCGCCAGAAAAAGGTGCCCGATACAGCGATCAAACAGGTGTTATTGTTCGCCTAAGTCAGGAAAGAAAAATAAAGAATGGTAGAATAGTGCAAGTTCGGGCAGTAGACCGAGACCCCCGCCAATGATATCCGCCAGCGTTGAGGAGCAACTGGGAATCCAGACGAGGCGGAAAATTGTGGCAGTGCTTCGGCTGACTCAGCACCAAAAGAGGAAATACGGTGGAGAGAGCGACGGAGGACGAGCACAGTCGGTCAACGAGTCGGTCTGGCGCGACACTTTCGATGTTGTAGAAACTTGTATAGCCTGTTGTTCCATAGGAAGTGGAACTGGACCAATCCAGCAAAAACTGAGCTGGATGCAGTCAATTGAATATGGATGACGATGAGCCCGGCCTTTGATGATTTTTCAGACGAAGCCAGACTCGCAAGTGAAGCTGAGCGGGAGCAGGACAGAGAAGGACATCTTCGTTGAAGGGTCGAAGAGGGGCATTCAGGGGGCACATCGAATGGGAGACCCATGGGAAAAAAGCGAGTTTTTTCGCGTTGACTATTTCCAAGTTTTAGGAAAATCAGCTATGTACGAGTATCCAAAGCACTCCCGCGGCTGTCAGAGTCTGCAATTCAGCATTACTCGGTCCGCGAAGAGGCTACACGTCGTTCGGGGGATTTTGAAATTTTTGATGAAGTGGAAACTCGGACTGCAGGTGACCAAAGTCAAGAGCGGCGAATCTAGATATCGCTCCTGGTGATGACAGCGGTGAACTGGCGTGAATGAAAAGTGGGAGCATAGTATCGGTATACCGCGGCTGGCAGTATTGTGAGTAACTTAAAAACACAGAAGGATTGCAGAAGAGGATAACAACAATTGAATTCTGGATACTGTCTAACTAAAGAATGCGACCGCCTTCGAACCTCTGGAGGAGATCGTCACAAGGAAGGCGAAGGATTTCCAAAAATTACCATAAGCCGAAGCAGATGGATGGTTCGGATATAATTTGCAATCAGCAAAAGACCACGGATCGGTGTTAACCTCACTTCCGATGGTACGTGCCCGAGCACAAGAGATGAAGATTCAATTGATCGCACCCGCGATTTATAGTGGGCCCGCGGCGCACGGACCAGGTGGATACATACCACGTGCAAGCTCGACTGATCGGCGTGCACCTTCAACTTCAGGTGCTCCGCGAGGGCTGCAGATATTCTCAGGAGTCTTTTCCGTGCCTAGCTACAGAAATCAGACACTAAATGAATCATCCGCGGGTCCTGCAAGACATTTTCCTCGATGGCACAACATCCTACGATTTTCTCCCGCTCAACGGCGACCGCAACATGGCCCCCCACTCACATCAGCCCACTACTCCCTTCTGCATTCTTTCTAATTTAACCCCATAATCCACGGGCTGTACGGGACGCCTAGATCCAAGAAGCCTCCCGGGATGCGCAATGTTGAGGGAAACGATCGTGAGGACGACCATTCCACCGTCCAACACATTGAAATAAACCTCTGTGTATAGCACCCGACCGTGCCATCCGCCGGCGAGCTCAATGATGCGGTATATGCAGCCGCAAAATTCTCGTCAAAAAAGTGAGGAAGGACTCAGGATAAATTACGCACCGGATGAAGACTACGAGGCTGGAGAATGCGAGTGCGATGATCATTGCTCTGACACCGCTGTCGAGGATGCCACGTCCGCTGTGGAGGGTCAACGGGCGATCTCGGTGGTAGCGGAAAGTCCGAAGCCAAGCAGACATATGTAACGAGTGCGGCTGGACGCGGGAGTGAGTCAGGATTTCACTCGGAAGAGACGAAAGCTCACTGAATTGGAGAACAATGCCACTGAGCATTACGTTCGCACCCTGTGGAAAAGTAAGAAGGTGGTGAGAGAAGCTGATGTGCATGCTTATACCAAGTTGGCTCCAGAAAGATCTACAGCACTGGATGCTATGCCTCCCCCGACTGCCTGGACTACCAAGGCGAGAATATCCTGCGATGGTGTATTCTAGTCAAATGTCGCGTACTCACACACGACACGAAGACAATCGCATCTGTGCCGTTGATCAGGTATTATTCAGGCGGAGCATGAAATGGCGTACGCCGAATTGGTGTCAGTCGAGCATAGCACGGGCCCAATCGACTAACGACCCAGGACAACAGGATAAAGTTGACCGCAATCAAGGGCGTTGGTGCGATGATAGTAGAAACAATTTGCATCATGAACGGGTCGAAGAAACTCGGGGAGAAGGACGACCACAGGCGGCCGGCCCAGCCCACGAGCGCGCCAAATCCGCAGAGACAGGCGGTGGGGAAGAGCCACCACATGCGGTAGTAAGTGGCTTGGCCTACATGAAGGACTGTAATTTGGTCAGTGCTGGAGGGTCGAACTGCGCCGGTAGAGAGAAAACTAACATGTACTGAGTCCGAACAGGACGACGAAGATAATGGCAACATATTCATGAGGAAGATACCCGTACTGAGAGTCCACTAGGGCCATTGAACCAGAGCGGATTTCGACGACTGCATATTGGTGAGGTTCGGAGGTGAAATCGAGGAGGCCGTACTAACCGTGAGCGGGATTGAGAGAGATCATATCGAAGCGAATATTGCAGAGGCAAAGAATCGTCCCGAGTTTAAATAAAATATCTTCGCCACGTTCGTGCCGCCGTCATAAAGATCTAAGCAGTCAGAACATCCTGTCAAACTTGAAGGGATGCGCAGCGGCGATGGATGGACCGCAGCACTCTCGCAGCAATGTTATGCAACTCTAACTGTCGAGGATTCTAGAATAATTACAGGGCACAGATGAGCAGGTGAGCAGGATACAGGTCCTACCGTCTCGGACCCAATGGCAACAGGCTGGGATGAGTGGTCTCACTTCGCCACTTCAATGCCTAGAAGACAAATTAGAGAACGGTGCGCTATCAGAAGATTGTACATGACCTGTGTCTTTTAACGTCTGCGGGGTGTAACCGCGGGGGTGGGCTCGAGGCATGCGGCATTCATCTGCCCACGGGTCGTCGCCAGCAAACACTCGCGCGGATAGGATAGACTCGGATGAAAGCGAAATAGATTTCCGCGTGCGGTACGTACGCAGCGTTCTTTCTGATAGCCCTCGAGCTGGCAGCGCAGGATCTAGCACTGAAGATTGACAGAAGAGCGGTCACGCAGCGAGGAAGCAGGGAGATATCCGGGAGGAAAGACTGGGAAAGACCCGAGCAGTGGGAGTTGAGTGGGAGTCCTCACAACCCTCAGTGATGGGGACTATGTGTGCAGGGCTGCGCGGTTGAAAATATCGGAGCGGGCGGACCCACCATTCCTACCGAACGGGGAGAGAAGCATCGCCGAAAAAGTCGCCAGCGTGATGGTGACTGGTCCCGCCGTGAAAGAAGTTCACGTGATGCCTCGCGTCCCAGCGTACGAGCCAAAGTGACACATACGCAACGCTTCCGTTCCAGCATTGACTTTTGAAAACTGGTATATGTATATCCGTACAGCGCACTCGATGCAGGCAAGAGCCAAATATTCGAGGCCAGAAATGGTCAATGTTTGGACCGGGAGAGCGCGAAAATGAATCTCCATACTCCCCGCCCGCGATGACCTCCATTGCGCATGCAGACCGACAAGGCTGTCCCTGAGCCTCCGAAGCTGCCGGTATACACCGTGACCCAGTGCAATTCCCACCTGCCACTGGCATGCGGAAATATCGGGGGTGCGAATGTCCAGTCCGCAAAAGCAACGGCCGATGCCGCGCCAGATTTGAACCGGACTCAAATATTAATCTGCATCCGCGGATCGGGATGGAGGCCCAGCGAGGCAATAAGCTACACGTGAGGACGGGATTGAAGTAAGGAGTCAGGGAAAACGAGGTACAGACTCACTGACTCTCGAATCCGACTCTCATAGCCTGGGCGCCTTTCCAAATCCATGACCCCATCAATTGGAAGCGATGCTCTTCTTCGGGAGTCGCCCGTTCTGCGAGAACAGCAGTGGTGAGTCTAGGCACATAAAGAGATAGCCATATGCGCGTACCCCGCAGAAATTCACGATCCCCCCCTTGTTCAACATCGAACACACGCTTGAAACGCCGACCGGAAGAGGACAAAATGAAAGACTCTTGAACGCCCTTCACCGCGCACAGTGATTCCGTCGCGGCGCGAGTGCGGACTTCATTAGGGGGAGAGAGATGGTCAATATTAGTGGAACACGCACGAGGTGAGGCAGGGTAGGGACATAGGAAGAAGGCTTACACCCGGAAAGAAGATGAGCTGATCTGCCGAATGGACCCAGGAGAAAGGGAATTCAACTCACCGAGGCTCTTCCATTCGTGAAAGGCTGCACAGCTCGTGCTCCCCGCTCGTGAAGGTGACCCGGGTGTAACTGTGAGCAAGCGGGGTACTGCGTACGATACCGCGCGGACGCCGCCATCTCGTGCTGGTGAGCGCCGAGTGTCGTTGCGGAGTCTGTGGGACGTCGATATGTCGAGGGGTTCGGGCGAGCAACCACGAAGAGTACCTGCGTCATTGAAAAAGATGGTCGCCTCAACAAGCCGCGCAGCGCAACCCCGAGTCACTTCCGGTGACGAGGCGAAACCATGATGAAACTACGGCGCCGCAGGTCCTCCATTCGCACATGCAAAGCACTCGGACGAGTCTACGACGCTGCGATGTGTTATGCCGAATGGTGAATAACAGGTTTATTCCAAGCAGCGGGCCGCGGCTGGGGGTAAACCACCGAAGCATTCCGCAGCTGGGATTACAGATGCCGCTCGCCGCAACGCGTCCGCGGTCTATCCACAATACCTAGCAGTGTGGGTACTCGGCGTCGTGTTCATCTTTGCGTTGCTGCAACGGCGTGGGCGAGGCGTCGGTGCTGCGATGAAGCGGCCCCGCCCGCCGCAGCGCGTAATATACCTGGTCCCATGCAGCGGATAAGTCTAGTCGGGAAAGGAGGGGGAATATGGCCATACCAGCAAGTATCAGCCAGAGCACACAGGGACGCACGCCGGAGCCCTTGCATGATGCATCTGTCAATCCATCTGCTGGGTTGGGCAGACTGAGGTGGGCAGCGGGAGGCGAGGCTAAACAGTGAGTCCTCAGTCGGAGTCAGTCCGCGATTGAAGAGGGTTGAAGCGCATCACGTGCGCCGACGCGTACTCTTTGAGGAACCAAACAAAGACAATGTCAGTTGTGTCCGGCTACTTAGGACTGCACACCGTCCCGTCAACGGGGGCAGCCGTAAATCCAAAGAAACGAGGTGGGTACGGTCCGTCCCAGAAGAGGCTGTTTCTTGCTCTCTGGCGATGTGTGATCGGTACGGGACGGCAGAAAAGACGGTGACGGGCCGCAAAATGACGGAACGGCTCTTGGGTAACGGTCCGCCGTGCTCGAGGGAGAAGTTTAATTTGATTCTACTGACCTGGAGTCATAGGGAAAGGATATTTACGAGGTTTGGGTGAAATTCTGAGAATTCCCAACCGCTCAAGTTGAGACTGAACTCACACAGTATCATCATCTCCTGCCTCTGATCTGTGAATATTCAGTGGTATTCCCTCCGCTATTCACATAAATAAAATATTTCATGAGACTGGATGGTACAGGTGGTGGGTCATACGAATATGTATCTACACAATCACCACCTGAACTACATTTCAATTCGGAATCACCGGTTTAGATCTTCGCCAGATCATCACCGTCTGGCCCCGAGTGCATCTTTCCTAGATCTGCAATAAGTGCATTCGGATTGAACATGCCTCGCTTGTTCGCAATCATGGAAAGTCTTTCATCAACACGAGCAACTTGTCTCGCCTGTGATGATGTTTGGAACAACGGTCTCGCTGTTCTCCAAAGATCTGCTGCCTTCGCTAAGTCTTCCTGTATTTCATAGATATCTCCGAGCCGCACCATACATTCGCCTCTGCTGCGGTGTATATCCATTCGTGTAAATTCCTCCAGAGCAAGAGTGAACAGACTAGTTGCGGTATGCTGATCGCCTTCGGCCAGAAGGATGTCTCCTAGAAATTGGAGCCCCTTATGAGTTTCAAGCCTCTGTTTTGTCTTGAGGCTATACACGAGGAAGAGGACTGTCCAACTTGATGATGCCTGATCCATCTCACTCCATTGGTTGACATTGCCAAGTCTCTCTAGACAATAGGTTACTGGTTCACTGTCCTTTCCCCACGCAAATGTAAGGCACTTGTGGAAAGCCGATTGTGCTGCCAATAATTCTCCGTGTGCCATACGAAGTGCCGCCAGGATTGCATCACACCATATGATCCCCATTGCATCATTTGCTGAGTGGTATACAGAGCGGGCTCTGTCAATATGTCTTTTCACATCACATTTTGCAGTCCCAATTTCCACATCAATCTGTGCAATGTTGAGTGAGGCCAGAGCATGCTGATTGGGATCTTGCTCGATGGAAATATGTTCAAGAATCTGAGTCTGGATGGTACAAGCCTTGCTATATTCCGACTTTAGGCGGTGAACCTCTGCCTGAGTGGTCATAATAGAATGATCCAGGCTGCCACCAGACATTCCACAAAGCTGAAGAAGATTCCTCGCTCTGGTCGCGAGGGATATGCTATGTCTATAGTTTCCCAGGGTATACCAGCATATAGTTTCGATTCGGAGCGCGGTGGCTTCTCCAAATAAGTTCCCTGAAATTTTGGCAAGTCTCTGGGCCTCATATGCATGCAGCTGGGCTGCAAAATGATCACCAGTTTTCCATTTGAGCTCTGCCAATGTAACTAACAATGCCGGCTGTCTTTTGATCTTCCCACTTGCTATGGCTACCGAGAGTCCAGTTTGACACACTTGAATAGCCTGAGCAAGATCATTGGTACGGAACTGATAATAGTTTGCTAGTGAATTATAAAATCTGGCTAGCAGGATGTCAATGTACTGGATATAACATACACATGAAACTCACCTTTGAGATCTGGATCATCAAAGTGTGTGAAATCATTCAACGCTCGGTTGATGAGATCCTCTGCATTGGGAATAGAATGGTATAGGCGTCCCGCAAATAGCTTCATGATGAAATAACTCTCCAGCCTGTGATCACTGAGATAAGACAGAACATCGGGAATCTGTTCCATCAAGTCAAGCCGTCCACGTCCAGTCATGATACTGAAGGTGTCGAGGTCGCATATGCAGTAGATTGTGTTGGCCAAGCTAGGATTTCCTTGATTTAACCCCCTCGCCAGGATATTTCGGATATTTGTAAAGTTGGCAGTGATTCGAGTCACTATCCCAGGCGCAGGAGCGGTCCCACGATATGTCTCGTAAATTTCGAGGAGATTGTGGAAATGATTCAGGACGGGCTGCACAAGTTGGAATGTAGGAGGATGAAATTTGTGGACATACTCCCGGATGGGTACCAGTACCTTGAGGTGTTGATGGTCGTCCACGTAGGCCAATGAGGTCTGAAGTAGAGCAGCTTTACAGGAAAGAATATTCTCGATCGGAAGTTGGGCTTGCAGAAGGTCAACATCTGAAATACCATCTGGTAGCAGGGACAGAAGGCTCAACAGCTCTTGGGAGTGTGCCAAGGATGTCAGTCGAGAGCTGTTCAGAGACAGGGAGATCGATAAGTCCAAGTTGGATCCCTTGTCATAGCCTTCGGAGAGGATTGCGGTTTTTGCCATCTCCCAGCGATTTAAGACACTTGGGAATCCTTCATAGTCCACCAGGTTGGCTATGGGATCTATAGCCAGAGGCAAATTGTCAGTGAGAACCAGAATTTTATCAATATCCTCTGTTGCATAACCTTCATCGGCAATGTCAATGAAGGTTTTCCGTGCTGCATCCTGGTTCAAAGGCTTCAAAGGGCCCAGAAATGGGCGAGTCCACTGGATATTGGCAGGCCTTTCTGTGCCTCGCATGGTGATCTAAAATTATCTTAGTACATGGGTGACATGAGTAAAGTTTGTTCTTACAATCAAAGCCAGATGATCAATGTCAGCCAGTAGAGAAAGGAACTTTTCAATATCTCTGCGGGTATCTGTTGGCTCCCAGATTGTCTCCAGATTGTCCAGGACCAAGAGATATGGTGCGCTGTTAGAAAAATAACGAACAACTGGCCGAGTCAGATCTTTTCCTGGCTTCAGTCCGAGATGTGCACCGAGAAGAGCAGCAAGTTGAACACTGTTGGATGTAGCATCACATGTTATGAAAACACGGTTTTGGTCGTATCTGGCTGTTATTTCGGGATGATGGAGAACAGTTCTGGCCAGGCTTGTCTTCCCCATGCCTCCCGCTCCTAAAATCGCGATCCGAGGGAGTTTCTGGCCTAGGGCCTCGATCATGGCTGCAACCTCAAATTCACGTCCATGGAATATCTTGGGTTCAGAGGGCAACAATGAAAGTGAGTTTGTGGAGATGGAAATTAATCTGCTGATCTATACCAGAGCGTAATTATTCAGTTGGCCAGATCCAAGGAAAGTGATACACACGGAAGATGTTCCGTCAGAACTTGCTCTATCAGAATGAGATGAAATCAAGTCCAGGACCTTCTGGTGAGTCTTCTCCGCATATTGCTGCATTTTTGTCACATCACTCAGTAGATGAGCACCCTGTGGCTGTATAGATATACATAGGTGATTCATTAAATGTCGACAGTAACACGAATGTACCTTGAAAGCCTCGAGGGATTGTTCTAGGCCTGTGGTGCAGGCCTTCAGTAATGTACTCATTTCACCTTGGCGAAAGAATTGCTTGATTCTGCTCTTCTCCTGCTGAGCTTCAACGAAGGTACAGATCTTGTGAAGGGTGCTATCAAAGTCTCCTCAACATTCAGCATCAGAGGACAAACAGAAGAAACTTACTCAGTGAATTTCCCCAGATTGTTCAATATGTTTGGGGGTAATTCGCCCCTTGCATCGGAAGTCACATGAAGCTGGATTATTGCGTAGAGGAGCTCGTGGATTTGCTCTAGCATCCGAGTACAATCATCCTTGTTCTTCTGCACAGTCTGACAGCATTGGGTGAGCACTATGAGAGTAAGGTCATCCGAGAACTCACTTGTGCTGCAATCAGCAGGGACTTTATTGTCGTTGCAATGTGTGCCAGAAATGGTGTCTCGATGTTACCGGAAACCACTTGCAAAGTAGTTACAGCCGCGCCCAAGGCTGTCAAGATGTTGTTGAAACGGATGTACGAGACACTGTGGTGAGGGGGCATGATAGGAGCGGATGAAAATGAGCATCGGATGCCGTCCTCATTGGTCCTTATGTAGTTGTCGTCGGGATTCGTCCATTTTTAGCGGTCAGCGGACAGCCGTTGATCAGGTTCCCGGCAATCAGTATTTGATGATGATTTAAGGGTAAGTGAAATGCACTCTCATATCGTGAGGAAGGAGGAAGTTGTTTTATCAATGCGGTAAGGGATGTCAGGGTTGTGGATAACAGATATCACACAACCTTCGAGTCGTAGAACGTTGACGGCCGGGTGTGTTCGAGCAAGATAATCGTACTGATAGAGGATCTGCCACATGCGGCGACATGCCGTTCACAGTAAGATCGTTCCTGCACATCAATGATGCGAAGCGCAAGTCAAAATCCGCAAAGCCAGTTTTTATTTTCCCCGGGTACAGGAGACGGGGTGGTGCAGGGTAGAGGGAGAAAATCCGGGGGACCGGAGACGAGGACAGGCAGTGAGGGCCTGTGAGGACCAGATCAAAAGAGCGAGACAAGCTCAGAGAGTGACGTCGGTAAAACTCCAATATCGCGGATCCGAAACTCATTCCCACCCCCCGCCTGCAGGCATCCCACGGGCGTCGAATAAGCGAGGAACCGCTAGATTCAGTCCGATTCAGAGGTATCGTTTGGACGAAATACTCTTATGTAAACCTTCCTATGTTTCAGCTTGGCGGCGCGGAGAAGGCTAACCATGTCCATTCCCGCGACGAGGCACAGTCATCAATTTCGATTTGCAGACCGGGAAATTGCATGCGCCGAGTTGCGCACGAGGCGCCGAAGGATTCGCATAGTCCACCGGCGCTGACAAGTAGTCGCGTGGAGGCCGGACAATTCAAGACAACGCGATTCGCACACGATGGCGTGGTTTCGCCATGGTTCACACTGAATCTGATTCAATTAATCAATACAGACGAAGAGTTACATGAGCTTACGTCCCTCACCCGAACCAAACACGCAACGTCCCGTACCTCACTCGGGGAGCTTGCTCTTGAGTAATATGTGCAGGCCTCGGCTGCGGGCAGTATCCTCCATTGAGTTTGTGCCATTCATAACGCCCTGACCTGAGAGCAGATTCAGCTGAATGGGCTCAATTGAATGCGTAATCGTGATCCTGGATCGCCCGTCCAATTCCGGTTGTAATTTATTGTATGCTTGCAGCGAGGAATTAGCCTTTGCACAGGTGAAAAAATGCGCCTCCTTCTCACTCCGGAGCCGTGCAGAAAATAGGGCCCTGGATGCGCCACAAATGGGCACTAGATCGACGTTAGAAAGTACCTTAGCTCGGCGCTAGCAAGATCTCCAGGTTGGCGGGAGTTAGCAGATGAGGCTCACATACCCAGTGATACTGTGGGCATCTCGCCATGGACAGTGACAGCACCCCAAGCAAAAACCTCGCGTTCAGAGGATCCCGCCGAGCCCGAGTTACGGAGTCACGCTCAATGACGCGGAGGATTCATACCATAGGGGCTGTTTAGGACGTAAATTTTTCATTTTATTTGGACGAGGATTGGTGTAGCATGACATAACTGTGGCGGTAGCGCTAGCCTAGTTGATCTCAGCGAGATGATTGAGTCCCGCGACCGATGGGCAGCAAGGCACGAGGCTCACCGATTTATTCGTATTATCTGTGCTGTGGGCGTGCCGCCAGGATGAATCCGTGTCGGAGCGACATGCGGTGCGCGGCGACTGTGCGGGGATTATGCCGACGAATTTTCCACAGCAGATGCCGACTTGGCGATGAGCGTGCATACGGTGAAAGGGCCTGGCGCCAGGAGAAGTACCCCAGAATGTTGAACGCTTTGGAGAAATTTTGACAAGACAGCGTAGATTCTGGTAATTTTTAATGAGCTCCAGTTGTGAATGTGCATTGCAACGAGTCTGTGTTGATGGAGCTTGGTTGGAGGCTCGGAGCTGCCGACATTTGAATCAGAAGCTGAATACTATCCAGCCTAAGCGTAAGGGTACATGATCCAGAGGCTGGTCGCCGACACAGAACTCAGGGTGTCTATCCTGCACGAAAAACAGTATCAACCAGTTACCATCGTGATAGGCGGTGGCGGGCAGAAGAAAGATCAGGCAAAAGAGGCCGGATCAACAACGTAATGCTCCGGATTGATCCGAGCACTTCTCTTCATCGACCATCATCTCGCTCAGCACTGCGATTCTAGCTTGGACGCATTTTAGGCTCGCAGCAAACAATCATGTCGACTCCAAATACTTTTCCATCCCATAACCGACCAGAACTCCACTCAAATGCTGTGCCGAATTCCGGTTGTTGAAACTCGGTGAGCATCTTGACATCGTTGCCAACTTGTCGCATCCGCTTCCTCTCCCGCGCTACGCTTGTCCTTACGGCCTCGGCGGGGCGCGCCGACAATGTCAATCACCTTGGTTTCAAATTTGCGGGTCGCGTAATCCCTGTAAAGAAATCCAACGCACTGCCACGTTCCTGGACCGCTTAGACATCCCCTCCTCCTCGGGACTTGACTGGCGCAGGGCACCACGAACGTATGGGGGAGATATTCCTCTATCATTTGCCAGTGGAGCGATTGCTGTCGTGGGGCGACTGGTAAGATACTTCCCGCGTTTACATTTCGCAGCGGTGACTCTGAGCTATTTTCATAGCCGAGATTTGGATCTCGTTTTGAAAACACCGCATTCGCGTCACTGGCTCGTATAAGAACATCCACGGCATTCCCGCTCCTCCCGCTCCTCCCGCATTCACCCAATTTTCTGCCACAATGTGGCTTCCCTCGGCGTGGTTCGCCCTCCTCGCAGCGGGCCCTTCGGCCGCCATTGTCATCCGCGCTACCCATAACCCAGCCCATCCGAAGCACCGGCCCATGACCAACGTCCACCCGCTGATGGCCACCTACGTACCCTCAGTGAATGCGAGCGGGACACTCGAAAATGTCCCGGGACGCGTGAGTCCTCGAGGCACAATTGAATGGACAACTGCTAAACACACACGCCTTCACAGTATGTGACAACTGTAACACTGAATGGCAGAGGTGCTGGATTTCCGTTCGACACTCCGCGATTTTTCGCTGATCCACCATACAGATTTCCGTGTCGCGATTGACACAGGTAGTTCCGATCTCTGGTGTGCTCCTCCGCGTGCATCAGCCTCCCAGAATACTCACGTAGCGTACAGGGTTGCCACTTCCTCGGACTTTGCGTACGATACGCTGGGCGCAGTTCCGTTGACACTGGGCTACGCAGGCGGGACGGTCAATGGAACGACCGGGTTTGCAACCATGCAGTTCGGGGGCTACGGCTTTTCGCAACAAGGTCCGCGCTCCTCTATCCGCCCCAGTGGCCCGCTAATGTCAGGTCATCTCATCCTCCAGCGTTCATGAACGCCACCTCTGTATGCCCATCTCCCTCCCCTCCATGAGTTCTGATACTGACCAGATTAGGTCGGTGTGACTGGAATCGTGGACCTCGGTCTCGACGGGCTCCTTGGTCTCGCGTTTGACGGCACCACAGCGTCTCCGATCACCGCGGCCCTCACCGCGGCCCTCCCCGCCGAGGACCCCACCCTCGGCCAGCCCTTCCTTTTCAACATCTTCGACATGACACCGGCCCAGGACAACTTCATCGGGATCTCCCTCTCACGCACAGAAGACCTCGAGGGCTCCGCCGACGCCTCGTTCACGATCAACGAGCTCGACGCGGCGTACGCGGCGGTCGCAGACGCACCAGAGTTGCCGCTCTTCCCCGGAGACAATGGCCGGTGGAGCGTCCTTGTCGACAGCCTGGACATCAACGGCGTGAACATCCCCCTTGTTTCTAACGTCCCGAACGCGCCTAACGGGAGCCTCGTCGTGGTTATGGACACTGGAACCCCAGGCACCACCTTCCCGCCCGATATTCTGTACGCCCTGTACTCGCAAATCCCGGGCGCATCTGTGTTTGTGGAGGGCGAACTTATGGCGTTCGTCATCCCTTGCAATACCTCTTTAATCGTTACAGCCGTCATAGGGTCAGTCCTTCCGCCCATTGTTTGATTTGCGGTCACTAACTGTGCTATCTGTTCTCAGTGGGCAATCCTTCCCAATGCACCCCCTAGACCTGTCGGATGTGCGGCCCAACATCGCCACCGACGACAGCGGTAACAACATCACTGTCTGCGTCTCGAGCATGACGCCCTTCACGCCGCAGCCCGACTTCGACGCACTGTTCGGCGACACATTCATGCGCAACGCATACTCAGTGTGCGCCCCCTCTCATAGCCTCTCCCCCCGCTGCCTCACTCATCAGTATGAATTCGCAGATTCAACTTCGGCAACACCGTCGCGACGTCTCCAACGGGAAACGCGACAATGCAGCTGCTCTCGCAAACGGACCCGCTCGCGGCGGTTGCGGCAGTGCAGAGCGTACGCATGCCACAGCTCGCCTTTATGCCGCCAGAGTTCCAGGGAACGCCGCCGGGCTTCCAGGCGGCGCTCCCCGGCTCAACGCGCCCCACAAGCACCAATTCCTCCGACACGGCCTCTGGGACAGGCAGCTCCACCACGGTTGTGGGCGCAGTCGCCGAAGCCGCATCGGCGTCCGGCAGTGACTCCAACATGCAAAAATACACGCTGATTATCATCGGCCTGCTCAGCGGGAACCTCGTCGTCGTGCTCATGCTCGCCGCCCTCGGCGTGGCGCTTTATGTCAAACGCGGGGTGAAGAGCGAGGGTTCGAGTCGGGCGCCGAAGTACGTGCCTGTGAAGTTCAAGGATCAGGAGCCCCTGAATGCAGAGGTGTATGAGGATCGCAGATATTCGGACTGAGATGTGGGGTTAAACAAGTATTATTATCTCTGACTCTCGAGTCCTGAATACATAATTAAATATCGTACATATCATCCACTCATCGGCCAGAATCATCTTCTAGACGAAGCACGTTCAACTATTTACTTCATAACTTATGGGCTGTCCGACATATATCTATTTCATCTCATCACCCTCCCTCCGCCACTCATTACGGACGCGTCAGTCTGGTCGTGGGCTTCGGACCTGAGGTTGTCGTGGAGTGGTCCCGCCAGTTCAAAAATGCGGTACGTAGGGACAGTACCTGCCAGCGCCCACTCGATATGGCAAATGACGAGGGAAGCAAACCCGTTGACTCCGGAAGCCTCCGTGTATGGGGTTAAATTCACGGTGCGGGGTGATTCCACGTCATTGTAGAGGAAGCGGAAAACGGCCGCAAAGTCGAGGTTGCAGTCGAGGGAGTTGAGGTAGGCACTGGAAGGAGGATCCTCCAGGCGCGGCTAACGACGAAGAACGCCCGGATTTGCGAGGGAGAGAACCGGAGTGCCGGCGGTCGTCGAAAACTCGCGCACGATGATACTGTGCATGTACAGACCGTAGGCATCCGTTTCCGACAGCGAGATGATAGCGTCGCTGATCTCTCTGTAGGTGTCGAGCTAGTCAGACGAACAGACAGACTTCCTCGGCAACGGCAAATACATGCCGGAGTTGAGCCGGTCCTTGAAGCGCCAGGATGGCACGATTAATCAGTTCCGGTTGAGGATGCGGTTTCGCGATCAGCAAGGCCAGTAATTTCTGAAAGTCTGATAGAGACCCGGTCATGGCGGACGAAGTATATTTGTACGAAAAGAATTGATAAAGCTCTCTACTGTATGCAGGAGATATTGCTGGAGTGCAGGACGGTGTGCATGGTCAACGACGATAGACAAAGAGAGTGATGTTATCAGCGCGGCATCTTGAAGCTTCGTCGGCGATGACCTAAATTCCTAGAGTAGAATTTGGGTAGCCTCCCTCGAATCTATATTCAAACGGAGCGGGGAGCTGGAAAGGAGCTGAGGAAGCAAGCTACAAATTGGGAGCGCGCAAGGATGAACGATTCGGTGGGGAGAATTGTGGCACGCCCGACCGCGACGAAGCAGTGAAACGTCGAGGGAGCTGGAACGCCGAGAGACCTCATTCAGCGGCGTCAACGGCGTCAGCCTTCGCGCGCGTCCACCGGTCCCAATCCTCGGGATGCACCGATGCACATCCAGGCTGAGATAATAGATATGTCAAGTGGCGACAATCCAAGCAGTGGAACAGTTGGGGTAGAATGTCCTCCCTCGAAACTATATTCAGGCTGAACGGGGCAGGGAAGAAGGTGCAGCAAATCAGAGAAGTAGGGTGTGAATTCGGAGCGAGCGAGAATGACCAGTTGAGTGGGTAAACTTGTGGCACGCTCATCGGCGAGAACGCAGTGGAACGCTCAGGGAGCTGTAAGGCCGGGAGACCTCTTCAGCGGCTTCGGGATGTAGCGATGGCTACTGTACATCCAGCCAGAGACAAGAGAAGGAAAAGGCGGGAGAATAAAGCAAGCAGATACACCTCAGCGATGAAGATCCTGATGCGGAAAAGCAAGTAGAAAAAATTGAGAAAAAAAGAGCAAAGAAAAGTTGATGATGTCACGTGGGTCTTCCCGATGTAACCAAGATGTGACGGCCAAACCTGCGCAAAGCTTGCGTTACATTGTGCAGTATCTCGCGTATGGCTTGACTCGGGTGAAATATCATTGTATGGGACTCATTTAAATAACCGCCCTGCTTCCCCGTGCTGGGAAACATAACTTGGCAGTACCGGCCATTACGTAATGGGTGGGCATCTGGGGGATTGACGGCGGCAGGATCTGCTCAGGAGAGTCACACTGGAGATTAGGATGCTTCTGAGTGTCTCAAAACATGTCTAAAATAGATAGTTTCAGTGGAAGATCTTCAGTGACTAAACTGTGCCTGAAACTATTAGTTTCAAGCGCCATTTCAGCCACGCCCCCGAAACAATAAGCTTCAGGATCAGTATCGGCATTTCTTTGACCAGGTTTTACCGATTTCGGGCGGCCCGATGCTGATCCTGAAGCTTGTTGTTTTGAGAACGTGGCTGACACGGTACCTAAAACTCACTGCGTTCAAGCCCCCATTAGCCACAGCGGAGCATCGCCGTCCATCTGTGGAGCCATGCGGCTAGCCGCGGCTGACGCCCACGGCAGAGCTCCGCAGGCACTGCCGCCACCTAGCCGGAGGCTAGCCGAAGGCTCGCCGCAGCCTAGCCGAACACTTAGCCATCACCTTGCTGGCGCTCCACGGGCTGCGGCTAAGTTGCCGTGGCTAAGCGACGTGATGACGGTAGCCGAAGCTTCGCTAGGGATCGGCGGACGTAGCCAGACGTGGCAGACGCTCCACGTGGCCTCGGCTATCGGGACGCAGTGACTAACAGTTTCGAGCACAGTTTAGTTATTGAAGATTCTTCCATCGAAACTAAATATTTCAGAAACGTTTTGAGATGCTCTGAAGCATCCTAATTTCTAGTGTGAGTATTTCTCCCACAGATGGCGTATCAAATGATTTGTAAGAACTCTTTCGTGGCGAGGCAACCCTTACAATAAACAGAGACCGAGGGATCGGAAATATTTAGGAGAAAGGTGTCCACTATGGTCCAGAATCAGCCCCCTCGTCGAATTGAATAAAATAGTAGTATTTGTAGTCTGAAACTATGTAGGGACAAGGTACTACTACCTACATGACGATGAGTGAAAAGCATTCAATATCTCTCGCGTCTTTCACAGATCATTGTGCGTTGTGCGTTGAGCCTCCGGATCGGCACTCAGTGCATTTAGGTTGCCTATGGGTTCCATTCGGTCTTCAGGTAAGGGGTAACTCATGGGAGCGATTTTATCATCAATATCCGCGACTTGGTTGAGCTGTGAGGATCGTTCAAACAATGGCCTCGCCGCCCTCCAAAATTCCACTGCCTTTACTGAGTCTCCCTGCAGGCTTGAGACATCTCCAAGACGCAGCATACATTCTCCCCTGCTGCGGTGTACATCCATCTCCGTAAATCCCTCTAGAGCAACAATGAAGAGATTGATTGCTGTGTCCCAATCACCGTTGGCCAGGTATACATCACCAAGAAATTGGACAGCTTTATGGGTTTCGAGCTTCTGTTTTGTTTTGAGGTTATAGACTAGGGATAACACTGTCCAAGTCGGTGATGTCTGCCCCATATTATTCCACTGTCGGAAATCACCAAGTCTTTCTAGACAGTAGGCAACAGTTTCACTGTCTTTCTCCCAGGCCAATTTCAGGCATTTTTGGAACAGTATATTTGCTTCTAAAAGCTCTCCTTCTCTAGCCTGAAGAGCAGCCTGGACCATGTCGCACCATCCCGCTGCAAGGGGATGTTCCACCGTCTTGAGTACTGAGCTAGCTGCATTGATATTCATCTGCACATCCTGTCTCAATGCCCCAATATCCATGTCAATCTGTGCCAGGTTGAGTGAGGCCAATGCATGTTCAAAGGGGTCTTCCTCGGGGGAGACTTGTCCAATGATGTGGCTGTAACGAGTGCGAGCCTCTGCATATTCAGATTTCAAGCGGTAAACATCTGCCTCAGTGTACATGATCTCATGGTCAAGCTGTCCTCCAGATAAACCACAGAGGTGGAGCAGATCTCTGGCCCTTTTGAAAAGAGGGAGGCTGTGCTTATAGTTGCCACGGGAACGCCAGCAAAGAGATTCAATTCGGAGAGCCCGAGCTTCTCCGAATAAATCTCCACAAATTTTTGCCAATCTTTGGGATTCATATGCATACTGTTGGGCTGCGGAATGATCACCGGTCTTCCATTTGGCACCTGCCAATGAACAAAGCAGATTTGACTGGCTCTCAGTGCTCCCGGTCAATATTGCCAATGAGAGTGCAGTTTCAGAGAAGTGTGTAGACCGATGCAAGTCATGGCTCGTGAGGTAATATCCTGCTATGGTGTTATAGAATTTGCCTGGTAAACCAACTGATAAGCAGTTGAAACAAACACTTGTGTAACATATAACTCACATTTCAGATCTGGATCATGGAAGCATGGCAACATCTCCAGAGCTTGTGTGATCTGCCCATGTGGATCGGGGATTGGAGAGTACCTCCAACCAGCGAGAGAGCGCATGAGGAAATACACCTCCAGCCTGGGATCATTCAACTGAGGTAGTACCGCTGGGACCCGGTCCATTAACTGAGTCCGACCATGTCCAACCTGCCGGATGAAGCGATCAAAATTACAAATGCAGTAGATAGCGGTGACAAGGTCCGGGTCATCAGGATTCAGACCATGTACCAGAATGTTTTGGATATTTGCAAAGTTTGAGGTTATTCGAGCCACTATTTCAGGAGCAGACATTGTTCCAAAATATTTTTCATGAATATCGAGGAGCTTGTGAAAGTGCTTCAGGATAGGTTGAAGAATGTTAGGTGCTGGGGGGTACACGCTGTTAACATATTCCCGGATAGGGCCTAAGGCCTTGAGGCGTTTCTGGTCATCTGTGTAAGCTAGGGCTGTTCCAAGTAGAGCAGTTTTGCAGGCAAGAACATTAATAATTGGCAGTTGGGCTTGTAGGAGGTCCGTATCTGTGATTCCATCAGGGAGCAGAGAGAGAAGACTCAGTAGATGAAGTGAGTCCGGGAGGGATGTGATTCGAGGGCTGCCTAGAGATATGGAGATTGATAAATCCAAATTTGACCCTTTATCATGGCCTTCAGATAGGACCGAAGTTCGCTCTGTCTCCCAACGATTCAATACTGTGGAAAACCCTTCATAGTCCACCAAGTGGGCCACAAGATCAATTGCAAGTGGCATGTTGTCTGCCAGAAGCAGAATTTTGTCAATCTCGTCAGTTGAATAGCCCTCGTCTGCAATGTCAGTGAAGGTCTTCCGAGCGGCCTCTTGTGTCAAGGGTTTCAATGGTGGAAGAAATGGGTGAGTCCACCTTATATTGGACGGCCTTTCAGCCCCACGCATCGTGATCTGGTATGTGTTCAGTACATCATATAACTGAGTGAGTTGTCTTACGATTAACGCCAGGTGGGCTATATCAGCCAGCAAGCATAGAAACTTCTCCATGTCACCACGAGACTCCAAGGGCTCCCAGAGTGTTTCGAGGTTGTCCAATACCAACAAGGAGGCTGGGTTGTTGGTGAAATAATGGATGACAGGCCGAGTAAGATCTTTTGCTGGCTTTAGTCCAAGATGTGCTCCAATCAGAGCAGCAAGCTGAACACTAGTTGATGTAGTGTCACAAGCAATGAAAAGACGGTGCTCCTGGTATGTAGTGGTAATGTGGGAGTGATGGATAACAGCTCGTGCAAGACTGGTTTTCCCCATTCCGCCTGCTCCCAGAATTGCTATCCGTGGCACCTCATGGCTAAATGTGTCGACGATGGCTGAAACTTCGGATTCCCGGCCATGGAAGATCTTGGGCTCAGAAGGCAATAATGAAAGTGAGTTTGAGCTTGAAGATGTCAGACTCTGCTGATGAGGGACTGGATACAGAGATATACCTGTTTTTGGAGGAAAACACTCTGCTGAACTGTGAGAACAAACTGTTAATTTGTTGAAGTCCAATAGCAAACCATACGCACAGATGATGCTCCATCAGAGAGGGATGAGATCAACTCCAAGACTTGCTGGTGTGTCTTCTGAGCATAGTGTTGCATTTCCATGATATCACTTTGAAGATTGAAATTTCCCTGAACCTGTATCGTTGATGTTGCTAACAACTCAATGCCAAAAGGAATACAAGATGTACCTTGAATACTTCAAGAGCCTGTGCTAATCCAGTGTTACAGCCTCTCAGTAAAGTGCTCATTTCGCCTTGACGGAAGAATTGCTTGATCCTGCTTTTTTCTTGCTGGGCCTCAAAATAAGCGTGGATTTTGTGCAGGGTTCTATGTAAATGTCACACATTGAGGGTGGAATGTGGGAAAGAGGACGTACTCTGTGAATTTCCCCAAATTGTACAACATATCCGGCGGTAATTCGCTGCCAGTATCTGAGGTGATATGAAGACGGATGATCGCATAGATGAGCCCGTGGATTTGTTCCAGCATCTGAGCACAATCATCCCGATTTTTCTTCACAGTCTGTGCAGAGGTGAAAATTAGCGGAGCGAGGATATATTCATTCCCGAAATTTACCTGTACCACAGTTAGCAGCGACTGTATTGTGCTTGAAATAGGTCGCAAGAATGGTGTTTCGACGCTGTGAGACACTTCATCGAAAGTGGCCATCGCCGCAGTCAAGGATGTGAGAATGTTCTCGAAGCGAGTTTGAGCCGTAGTTGGCTGAAGGGGCATCTTTGGCGGTGATCCAAGTGGTGTTGATGACGTCTCACCTTTATACCTTCTTGGGCGCTTGACCAGGGTGCAATTTTAGTCTGCATGCGATCCTGAGCGGCAGATGATCAGCAGTTATATTTGGTATCGCTGGATACACCCGTCCCATGATCTGAGGTACCATCCACTCTCCACCACCACCACCACCACCACCACCACTACCAGAAAATAAAGAAACCCCTCGGGGATACTCCAATACATGCTCGAGCTGACGTCCAGATATGGCACATTTGGAGCCGTCCACATTCACTCGCCATTACCTAACCGTGCGATATGAATTAAATCTACGGTGCGGCGGGAGAAGGTACCGGAGTCTGATCACAATCCATGCCGCGCTGTGTGAGGAAGCCATATTCGCCGCCACTCCACAGGGATGTTCCCGTCACACGCGACAAAAAGAGTTAACTTACCATGTCGATCGAAGTGCGGAATGCGCTGCTTCGATAGAGATTGATCCACCGGGTGATGACCGACATTCCTTCTATAACGAAACAGCGCGGGCGGTTCGGCGCGGTAACATCATAAAGGTGTGAAGACGGCGTCGATGCGAGGGATCGAATGCAGGCGTTCTCGATGGAAATATCGTACGGGGCTAACGCGGGTAGGGTTAGGAAGAGGGGAGAAGGCAAGAGCTGGTAGAACTGAAGTCGTCTGTACTCAGGTAACATATACTCCCAGCTAGCGTAGGATCAAGCGGCGGAAGGTAAGCTCATTCGATTGACAGGGGGTGGGGAGGATACTGGGCATCAATATTTCACTGCGCTAGATGCAAACAAGGGACAGGGGTGATCCAGGGGATGACGCCCGGCTCTATTCTGGCGGACGCGGGGAGGAAGGTCGTAATGGGTGCCTGCGTCAACCCGGACTATTTTCCCAAAGGAGAAGTTGACTAGACAGTGTGTCGCTCGAACGAGCTGGGCCAGAAAACATTCTCTGGATGGTTAGATCTAAGGTGAAAGCTCAATAGATTGAACTGGTGGCTCCCCTGCCAGAACGAGTGCCTCAAAACTATAAACATCTGCGCACTCAGTATGACCCTGATTCAAATGTTACAGCGGTTTTCATTAAAGTGTACGGGTTTTGATCCAGTGGTGCTGTTCGATTTACTTATGCTTGCCGTTGTTTACGGACCAGCACTAGATAGTATCACGTGAGTCTTCGCGTCAGATGTAAGGGCCAAACATGCGCAATGCGTAAGTCGCGTTCTCTCGAAATAAATACCAGTGTGAGGAATTGTTCCAAATATGCACGTAGCATTATGGAAAGCCAGAGCCGTCCAATTTATCATCAGTGCGCCTCAAACTTGCATCGTCAAGATAATGGATTAAAAAATGTCGAGGTTAGGCTCCATCAACGCCGACGCAGATTGAATCTGCGTTCATACCGGAAAATATGGGGCAAATTCCTGGCCTCACGGACCCGTCTAAGATATTCAAGGACGCACTACCCCGGCGGTTTTGCATAGCCGGCGGTATCTGTATTGTAGGCTTCTTCCTCCTCTGTGGGATCGACTGGGCAGGAGGCGAGGATTGCTCCCATCGAAGGTGTGCCAAATACTTTAAAAGCATGCTCTGGACTGGTAATAAATCTCTGGTGTCGAAGAAACCATTGATACATCCGAGAAAAATGTGGATAAACGTCTACGATCGTCCAGAATACGATCACCCCGGGATGGAGCCACACTGGCAGCGTCTATACTGTTCCCCGATTCCCAAAAATCCTCGATTATACACTCCATTTTCTACTAGGAAGATCCCCCCAGTATTCAGTGCACACATTTTTGGTCAGAGACTGATTAACCCCGCCAGCGTCATTGCTGCTAGCAGGATCCACGTAGCTATCCCGCGGATGCTCGCGGACCCTCCGTTGGTGGCTGGATCGTTTGCGGCGGTTGAGGGGGATGTGTCGGCGGCAGAGACGGGAGAGATGTCGGCGGCAGTGCTCGGTTGACGGAAGGGCACGGTGCTAACTGAGGCAGTAAGGATGGAAGGAGCGGCTGTCGGAGAGGCGGCTATGGCGGAGGACGAGAGGGTGATTTCGGTTGCGGGGGTGGTTTGGACAGCCCCATCCGTGAAGGTGATTTGGGCAGCGACGACGGCGAGAGAGGCTGTTGAAGAGCCAAAGCTGCCGATTGAGGATCCGGGGGAGACGTCGACGGGGGTTGGGGACGCAGCGCCCGGGAGAGAAGTTGATGGAGAAGGGCCGGTGGAAATGGAAGTCGAGGGGAGATTTTCTCTCGTGGGTGAGGCAGCGGCAGCGGAGCGCGAGGCTGGTGGAGGACAGGGTCAGTGCATAGAGCCGGGAGGGAAGAGGTGATTAAGATGTGTGCGTGTGAAAGTGAAAGAGAGTGGGAGTATGGTGCAAATAATGGAGGGCCACGTACCAGTAGCACACTCGGACCCCAACAGACCGAGTGCGACCTGCATCTCTGACGCGAGGCACTGGCCCAGGAGACATGTATTGAACTGGCCCTGGAAGTCCGTGTCCGTGCATATGCACGTCATGTTGGTCCTGTGCGCACAGGTCAGCTCCACTTAACTGTGCAAAGGAGCGGAAGAGAGCGGCGCACGTTATGAGGCAGGCGGAGTTAGCGGCGGCGCCGGTGATGCATGTTGTGGTACATGGGGAGAGGGCGGAAGGAAGGCTAGCCCAGCGGGGTAGTAGTACGATATCCGATGGAGAGCCGGGGAGATTGAATTTACAACAGGCGGATGAGATGGTGCTCTTATACGAGATGGTCGATGATAACGATAACGGGACGAGAGGAACGACTGTGAGGGCGGCGCGCATCGCGGCCGGTTGGCTTGGGGGTTGCAGAAGGCGGGGTATGTCCTTATAATACAATACGAGTTCAGTTTCTGGTGAACGATAGGAATCAGAGGATGAAACTTGACGACAGGCGCCGGATTGCTTCTCCAACAGATCTAGTTGACAAAGGAGCGATATGGGCAAAAAAAGAAACCTGGGGTTGATAATTATAGCTGAGGTCGGAATGTGTATAGGTGCGCAGGCTGAGATGTGCTCGTCTCAGCTACCAGAGAAACGACCCGGGACAACCATGAGCCTGTACCTTTCTCGACCGCTTGTCTGGCGAGCAAATGTGAATGTAATACGACTCATTTTAAATATAGGTCAGTCATCCTGATCTGATGCCGAGAGGTTGCTCCTCAGTGTGATGATCCACCCGCACCCTGGCTACACAACTATTTTGGATGTGGAACCAGGAACGCATACCTCGAGGGACAACCCTATGCTGTTGAGTAGGCCGCGCGAGCCGGGATGTGTTTCTCTTTCCCATCGCTGTGTAGAGCCGAGAGGGGAGAATCCGTGTACGAGCGATCGGCTCAGCCCTTCCATTGCTTCGACATCCATAGATTGACCATAGCCCAGTCAATACGTATGAGATAGCAAGAGACGGAGATCCAGCGCCCAGCAGTCTTTAAAGCCAGCGACGAGATCTCTATACATAAAAAGACAGCGGACCCAGCTTTTTTGATAACTTACATGCGTTTCCCACAGTCTCGGCATCCGCCGTGTCTGCGGCGAAACTCAGGAATTTCGTGGCGAAGCCACGGGTCAAATATACTGCTCGTAAGCAGAGTTGAGGACGTCACGTGTGTGGTCGCGTCGATTTTTAAGGGCCAAACATGCGCAATCTTAAGGTGTAGACAGGTTAAATCTGATTTCTACTTGAAATAGACTTAATTGTCTATCTTCAACCATGAAACATAACATCTCGAAATTTGATAGGTGAAAAACCCGTTGTATAACGCTGAAGGAGTTGTGGAAACTCACCGTAGATCAGTTGGAAAAAATGCAGCCAAGCCCGGGCCCCAGCTCAAGCCCGACCCGACCTGGGCCCGACCCCCCAAGTCAGGTCGGGCTCAAGATTTTCTCGAGCCCAAGCCCGCAGCGACCCGACCCAAGCCCGACCCGATCCGGCCATCACTACAGGTACCCCGGTGACGGGTAACTGTCGAATTGATTGAAATAGTACAGTAGTCGATTGTACATTATGAAGGCCCACCTCTATCCCTGTTTTCTTGTTCGGAAATCTGTGGCGGGCAGCCTATACAGATGCTTACGATTTGTCGTGTTTACTGTACCTGTAAAGTGCAGAGCGGTTACTCCAAAAACTCAGACGGCGATGAAATCTGTGTTCATGTCGGAATGCAGTCAGCAGAACCTTCTCATTCGGTTACATAATTACAGCTCTTTGCGGAACTTAGGGCGCGGGCATTTTTTTTTCTGTTTTGGGCAGAACCGCGATTAACCCAACTGCTATCTCACTTGCCCATCTCTCTTTAGACAGGACGGTGGTGTGCTCCTCATCACAATCTTGACTCTACGGGAGGGCCTGTCATCATCATTAAATTGCTGTATCATATATGTTGTTGGGAGGCTTGTCATCTGGTGAGCAAAATTGAGAGGGCCGGAAAAGTCCTCCGAGACAGTTAAAATGCTGGTGCAGTGAGAGTGCGTTGTCCCATGTTGGCAGTACATTTTTTATAGTTCGTGAGAGGGACGGATAGAAAAGACCACCCAAAATAACTGGAGATAGACCAGATGTTTCCACGCAAACATGGCCTTCCGACAATGGGAATCCGGCAGTGCCATGGAGCGGATGCACAAGCTCTGCCCCTTGCATCACGTCGAGCAAAGATGCCGACCGGGCATGTTTACGAAGCAGTGAACTCGGATCTTGCGTGCCTTCGGGAGTCTCAGCACGCTCGGTGTGCGGGACGAGGGAGGTTGGAGTCAAAGATGGGTAGCGCGTGGGGGCGTCATTGTGCGCGGGAGATCCGTACAGAATACCAGATTCACCACGACATCGCCCCGTGTGTGCATACAATGGTCCGCGCTGCATCGATGACCCGCAGCGAAGTCGCCGCGATGGAGCCTGTGCGCCAAGTCCCTATCTGCGTCGAACTAGCAAGTGAGGCCTAGTGAGGACTGGAAGCACGCGTGGCATCATTGCCGGCTCACCGCCGCAGCGCCAAGTCACCTCGCGCGACGGGATCCCCGCGTATCTTTGCGCGACGACCTCACCCTCATCGTCGCATGGTTACTTGGATGAAGAGTCATCTCTCCTTCGCGGCGCGGACCGTGCATTACTGACGCTCAGTCCACGTTCGGAGCAGTTGGGCAGGGATGCCTGCCCACACCTTCAGACTGCAGCACGTAAAGATTCCGCCCAACGCGCGCGAGAATTCTCGCCGCACAACGGCGCCATCTTTAAAATGCTACGGATCCCAAGGGTTCAGACACGGTGCGCCACGGCATCACCCCGCGCTCGAACGACAGCTCTGCGCCGCAGGGGCCGCGTGACGAACGCCCTCCATGCCCTCGCCTCCCAGCGGGAGGTCTCTACGTTAGCCACATCGCGCCCGAGATGACTGCAGCGAGCATTCGACACTGGCGGAGCAGGATCCCCGGCTTGCGCGGACGATGCACGCGAGCGCATCGTCGTCCAGCAGCAATAGCCAGGTAGCCGATGGGCGGAGCACGAATCGCGCGGTCACCTTCCGGGCGGCCACACATCATCTCAAGCCCGTGGACGAATCCTCCCGCCGCATCCAGAACGGCCGAGAGGCAGAGGCCCGCGCGAGCCGAGGAACATCCATCGGCTGTGCCATGCGCTTGCCCGTGGCAGACCTGGGCAGTGCCGCCAGCGTTTGCTGCTCCACGACAAGCCCCGCCTGAAGATCATCGATGCGTAGGTCACCGGTGTCTGGTAGGCGCAGACCGTAACGCACCCCACAACGTAGCCTGCGTCCCCGTCGACTCGCCACGTCACCGGCATCGCGTGCCCGCTCGCGCGGACGACGTACACACCGGTACCTTGTCGAGCTGGCCGGCTCCGCGGGGCGCAGGCGAGTGGGGATGCGACACATCATCACTCCAGGCTCTGACTCCGCGCACGCGGCTTGAAGCCCGTAGCGGTCATGGTCGGCTCACTAGCGCGCGATGCGGACCCTGCGCAGCGACGCTAGCGTCGCAGAGACGGGGCGCTTCCATTGACGCCCGGAACCGCGGACACAGCAATTCGGGGGGAACCACGCCACCTCTTCGCCGCGCTGAGAACGATGCGCAGCACCCTCGTCCATCCAGCGCGTCCACATCGCAGAAGACGTGAAGGGGGACGGTGCCACGTATCGCTAGCGCACGGACCAGGGCGCGCACGGCGTTTTCCAGAGGCAGGTTCACGCTCGGCTCGTCCGCTTCGGGGACCGTACGGTGCCTCGGTAAAAACATTGGGGAGAGAGGCGGAGAGGGGGTGACGCGGAGGCTGAATCGTGGGCGCGCGAAAGAGCCAAGGAAAAACGAAAAGAGGAAAGAAACACGTACCATCCTTGCATGAATGGAGGCCACTCACGTCATCCTCCCCGATCCACGGCACTTCCCGTTCTGCGCACCTCCCGCCCGGTCGAATTCTGCACCTCCCGCCTCCTCGTATCGTCGCTCGGTCGCAGCTTCGTGCGGGGGCGGCGGCGAGTGCGCATCGGGTGTGCAGCTCGTGCACAGATCGTCGACGTCTGCGGAAGGCGGGGCGCGGCGCGAGGGGATCTTAGGGTGGCGGGGGCGTGATACGTGGCCTAAGGAGAGGTAAATGGGTGCGCAGCAAGGAAGGAAAGGGAGAAGGGGCGGATGGGGTGACGGCGTGACAGCGTGACGGGATGCGGATGAATCATGAATGAAGGGAGCGATGAGCGCAAGGGATGGATGTCGGGTCGGAGGAGAGAAGGAGGAGGACAAAGGAGGGAGACGCACCAAAAATCGGTACTGATGTGCGTACGACAACCCTGCGCAAGTAATCCAGCGCCTCAGCTTGGCTTCAGCGAAGTCTCCGATGAGCAGCGGCCTGGGTAGCGCCGCGGATTCGTTCGGCGACACCCAGGAAAGGGGCGGATGGGATGTCGTGGCGCTCTGAGGAGGCACGCGTTGGGCAGCGGAAGGAGGCACGGAGTCGCAATATAGAAGTCCGCGGTCCAAAGCTCACTCTGATGAGGAGTCAGCCTGAGCCGAGGACAGGAAATATGGAAGTAAAATGCTGGCCTTGGTGGGATCGCGTCGTGATAACTCGCAGTTCCCTAGCCGTAGTATGAGGTCCCCTTCAAAGCTTCAAATTCCAGCGGCCTTGTGAATTTAGGGCGTCCGCATTCCGAAACCCAGAGAAAAGACGGTGAAATAGTCGAGGGGAACCAGGACGTGTCCATGACGAGCAGGAGGAGATGAGTGCAAGGAGAGAGCACCATGTCGCGGTTCGGGCCGAGATGCCGTGATGACAAATGCGACCATGACCTTCTCCAGCAAACCACCATGTCCGCTCTGCTTCAGTCCCTTTCTTCGAATCGATCTCGCTTGATTCGCGCCAAGTAATCCGGCTCTTCTCCCCAAATTTGGTTCATCACTGTCAGAAAGAGGGAATACTGGATGTGGAACAGGAGCATAGTATGCAGGCGCAATAGTACCAATGATCTACATGGTCGGCTAGTCTCTCCCTGCGCAATGGTGTTGAGAAAGAAGGGGTTATAAGGGAGGTGGTCTGAGAGCGACGCGTTTCTGAAATCAGTGGTATTCCATATGCTGGCCAAGGCAGGGAAAGCAAGGCCGAAGATGCCCTCCGAGACGCAATCTCCAAGCCAAGCAGTTACGTCGGATACACCAATTTCCTGTTAAGGCACCGAAAGCGACCGTGACCGTATTGAAACCCGCGGGACCCGGCATAAATTCTCCGGACTGATACCTGGCGAAGAACGTGACGTTGGAAACTCCTTGAACGTCGGGGACGCTCCCGGGTCGGGGACGCTCCCGGGTCAGAGTGCGATGGGCCAAAATCACAGGTCTCAAGGGGCACGGAAGTGCCGTTGAGAGTGAGGCAACTGAAATTCTTGGGGACAACCCACGTGTCAGAGCTATTGTGCCGGTCGGACTCGAGTAGCACAAAATGATTTGAGACACACCTGCCGTCATGCAGAACGAGTTGGAACTGTTGCCCGCCAACGTGATATTGACCAAGTATTCGCTGCCGAAGGAAGCACCATCGAGGGCCACGGTGTGATTATGCAACCTTTTGTGCTTGTTACGCAGAGCCGCGCGAGTATTTTTCTTAAATTCTCAGCGGGGAGAGTTCGATGCCAATGATATGGTAGACTGTGCCCTGGACAAGAGTCGTCTGTTGAGAGAGCTCATGCTGTGCACGTGCCGCTCGGAAGTCTGCGCGAGTTGGCGCATCAAGAAGAGCGAGGAGGAAGAGTCCTGGGAGGATGCCCATGTTAGTTTTCAGGGAGGTTAACGAGTCACATCGGGCTTGTATTTATATTCGTACGTACCGTTCTCATCAAACAACAACCATTGCGGTTGTATTGGGCTGGTTCGGAGCACGGCATGAGATGCCCGTCGGCTACTTGGAGCGGCGGCTCAGACCGTGTCTAAAGCCCTGAGTCTAGGCGGAAGTATGTATTGGGGAACTCGCAGCACCTTCCGCCCCCCAGGGACCACCGCAGCACGCCAGGTAATTATCAAAGACGGATCCGCCCGCACGATTCTCGCACAAAAATAATCGAATGTGTACATAATCAATAACGGTACGAATGTGACCAAGAGAGCCATTCAAGATCCTCACGAGCCTTGTGAATTCTGACAGCGTTCACATACTGACTTTGGAAGGATTGATGTGCCATCTGTATGTCCGTGTTAGGCCAGCCAGGACGACGCGTTCAGGTCACGTGTGATGCGACCCGTCTTCCTCGATGTCAAATGCGCCGCTCGACGCCCACTCGCCCCAATCCATATTTGCGACTTCAATTAGTCACCCAAACCTGGCACACACTCATGATCTCTACCTCTAAGTCCACCTCTTTCCGATTCGAGCTCTCGCGATCTTCAGTGAGCTAAGTATGCGTTCTTCAAATCTGTCACACTGTAGAGCCAACTGCAATTTCTGCTGTGGGCCACACGAGATTCGCGACCAGGATCTTCAAACACCCGAGCTTCTCTCTATAAACCACAAATAAATTCTCGACTAGCTCCGATCTAACGAGCGACCGACGGACATTCGCAAGAGAACCAATTGGAACCCCTGAACTAGAAAATCAACCATTCCCGCCAGTATCAATCTCCCCACATCGGAAGCCTCCCTTGGCCGATCGCATTCCACTGTCCGCTCATCCGCATCCCATCGCGCGCGCGCAATGTCCTCCAGCCACGGACACTTACGCCTGATTTCATCGACGAACGCCAGGCGCTCGAAGGCGCCCGACCCCAGGCCGGGATGCGTCTGAACTTCAGCCCCGGCTCAAAGGGTGCCGCGAACGCCGTGAACGCGTCTACGTTCAAGTCGAACGGGCTGAATATGTGCATGGACGTGACGCAGTGGATCTGGCGCCGGGTCGGATCTAAGGCAGAGGCGGGAGGCACCAGGGAAGCCCAGGTGGATGTGCATTCGGTGCTCGTCGCCGCCGCCGGTGCGCGACAGCAGGTGCAGTAGGCCATAGATCCTGCTGCGCGGGTTCCGTTGTGCGTTGTGGCAAGTTTGCCTAGATATGGAAGGAACGCGAGCGGGAACACGCCACGGGGACTGGGGGCATCTGCTGAGCGTACTCGAGCGTCGTGATCGTCTTGTGGCGCCAGAGGAATGCATCGGGATCCGTACGGGAGACATCGCAAAGCTCCAAATTGCCGTACCCCGTCGGGCGACCCCGTCCAGAGCTGGCAGCGTCAGCTGTGGGAGCACCCGCATCCAGTCCGCCCCGACGAGCGCTGGCGCGAGGGTAAACCTGTTGACGACCTCCGCGTTGATCGCGACGAGCGTCCGCTCGGCGGGCGAGGGAGAATACGCGACTTGGAGGGAGTGCAGCCGCCGCGCCAGTGTGTACGAGTCGCGGAACAAAATCTCGTCGACCTCGCATGCAGTCGTAAGCACCAGGTCTCCCTCTTGTCTGGCTTACACTCCTTCAGCGCTGCGGCCTCGGTGCGTACCCGGGCGCGAGGTTCGGTCTACCCACGATACCACAATGAGCGCCGGGTCGTCGAGTATGCGGAAGATCTCGAAACAGAGTTCATTGGGTAGCTCGAGATGTTCGTGGGATTTACGCGAGCGCAAGCGGGATAACATAGGCCGGGAAAGAAGACGGACGCCACATAGATGTCGGTCAATTCAGGGATGCCTGCCGTTTAAATATTAGGCGCGCCGATACGCGTAGCAAAGTGGCAGATGGCAACCTAAATTAAAAATCCTGAAAAGCTTTGTTTCAGGTCCGAGCCGCACGTGCATAACATACGGAGAGCATTGTAAAACCAACTAGACTGCGAGACGTGCGACGCGGGGTGCGATTTGGGGAGGATTTTGACCATTTTGTCTCAGTTATATATTTGTTTCCCAGTCCACCGTTAGAACGCACCAATGGCAGACCTGGATTCCGGAGTCACTACCAAGCGTAGTGTACGTCGGAGACTAGTGATTTTGCGACGCAATCGTGTCGTGCATTGGCCTCGACGAGTCGATCGACCGATCATTTTTGATCCTTGAGCTTGAGGCTTGACGCGTTGGTGCAACTGGCGGCCTCATCAATCAAAATGTCGCGCAGTTCGGCCCATTGCAAAGTGCTCCAGGCACCAAAAGAGAGGCCGGGAGTTGCAACCGAGATTGATGATATATATACATGAGCAATCGTACGGAGATATTTGGTGTGCTATTCGGAGCAATGCGTGACCTTGGAGGCCTCGAATGAATTCGAACATGTCCGGATAAGACGGATAGAATGGGTTTCCAAACTAGGAAATGTAAAGTGGAGGGAGAAAGAAACAAATCGTGTTTAGATCGTCCTTCAGAGAAGGGTCCAGCGCTCGCGACTCAGAGCTCCATCGGTTGGTCTGCGGCAGGAAGAATAGGCGCGCCAATAATGCGAGCATGCACTCCGTCGTATTCTTCCCCAAGAACGCGTCTCTGGGCGGTAACGTCGCCCAGACCATCCAACAACGTCTTGCCCAGCACGCTGTCTGCGGACCATGCAGCCATCTTGACCATGCTCTCAGGCTTCGTGATCTAATAAGCGGAGGGTTAATTGGCGTACACATATACAAGTTAAGGAAAAGACAACCGACCTTTAAGGCGGACCTATATCCGGGATTGACGTATTCACAGAGGACGCCCCAGGCGCCCGTGCGAGCGAGCTTGTGCTCTAAATGCGTGCGCACGCGCTTTGACGTGCGCAGTACAAGTATGGGCTCGGGGGAAAGGAGGAACGAACGGAGCTCCCGGCATTCCGCGCAGGTTTGGCATCCAACGCTCTCGATTTGAGAAACGGGAACGGCCTCAGGGGGCTTGGCGGTCATGACCTGTTGGGTGAACGCGTTGAGCACGCACGTGATAAAAGATCTATATGGCTCGGTGTACAGATCCAGACCCTGCTCATGGAGATACTCGCGGAGACGGGGAAGGAAGGGCGCCAGGGCATCAGACGCGTGTTGCCGCCAGGTGATGCTGTCCGGTGGTGTGGCAAAGCGAGGAAGGAGATATTCGCACTGATTCGGCGCCTCGACCTCAAAGCAGAACTTGACGAGACTCAGCATGTGTTGTTGAGGAGCTACCACGTCGTTGATCCAATATGGCACGGGGGCGGATGATTTGGCGAGGAGGGAGGTCTTGAAGGTGTCGATGGTCGCGCGGACGAGTGTTTTCAGGACGTCGGTCCGCGCCTGGAGGGAGGTGGGATAGTAGATCCGCTGCCGGGGAAACTCTTTGACGACGGCACGCGCAAGGAGTTCCAGAGCTTTTAAATCACGGCCAGTCAACACGTCTTTAGTAAGCCTAGTCAATCGGAGTCCAGGATCAGTAGGTAGCATTGATTTCGGAGGGAATACCCGTGCCGTTCTTTGAGAGCAGGGATCCCCCCGCCGTGGCGGGCGGCCAGCATAAGTGTCGGGATAGCAGAGGCGAGGTCGCACGCGGCGATATTTACCCCCTCCGCCGTTATGCACGTCGGCGAAAGCATCGACTCGAGCGCGTCCAGGAAAAATGGTTCGCAGTGCTGTCGTGCCGCGGGGGCGGACTGCAGGTACGGCACCAACGTGCGACACAGGTCCGTGTAATACATCCACGGGGGGAACGCGCGCACAAACGCGCCGCGCCGCGCCGCATCCCGCATCTTGGTGAAGATCTCCGCGCAGTATGAGACGTTCTCGGTTGCGATGCACAGCTTGAGGATGTGTAGGATCGTCTCCACGTCCATGCTGTGGGTCGTGCCGTGCCGTTCCTTGGTGGTTTTCTGGGGGAAGGCCGGGAGGTTGCTGACTATGTTCGTAATGCATTGCGTGGTCACCTCTCTGAAGACAGCGGCGTCGCCGGAGGGAGGGTTGGGAGGGAGGCGTTTGTGGAAGTTCGCGACGAAGAGCATCCAGCCGATCGCGCTGAGCTTTTGGGTTTGAAGTTGGGGGAGGATACTACGAGGATGTCAGCGGCGGACAAAGAAGTTGGGCGCTGAAATCATACATGTTTCGCAGGAACACGCCGCCACGCGCCAGAGCGCGTTCGACGAGCGCCGGCAGTTGCGCAGTGGTGACCTTTCTGAGGGATCGAAGGCTGGTCTCTTCGTGATTTTGACACCACAACGAGAGGCTGGGATCAGGCTGTCCCACGGACATTTGCGTTAGCCGCGCAAGCAGGGCGTCCCGGCGGATGTTCGACTCTTCGTTGGTCATGGCATCATTGCAGCTAGTCGAGGAAGTTGTTAGACGAAGGGGGACATGACTCCTGAGATGCGACTCACAAATCCTTCAACGCATCCCACCCGAAGGTTTTGGAGCACGACACAAAGCCCTCGACGCCGAGCAGTCCCGTGTTCTTATCAACGCCACAGGCTTTCAGCGTGCGCAGTAGCAGGTGGATGTCATCCCAACGGCGAGCGGACTTAGCCAAGACCTGGACAGCTCGTTGGGGCCTTTTAGGGTGGGGAGTCTCGCACGAGCCCAGGAGACTGTCGACTAGGAGCTTCTCTCGCCGCGTCACAGCGGTTGTGGTGGACTTATGGAGTGCGTTGCATGCGTAGTCGTATGTGTCGCCGAGCGCTACAGTGGAATCCAGGGGGCCGTTCTTGGGCCATAGGAGGAGAATCGTACGTTTATACACTGCGGAAGGTGAGAATACGAATGTGTAGACCGATATATATACACATACCTTCGGTTCTTGTTGCTTCCTGAACCAGTCGAATTAGCAGGGGAGAATATTCAGATTTATGCGACATACAGTGCGGTCGTCACGCTCGAATGTCCGCTCATCGGCCACATCGTTCGTCACGTTCCCCCCGTTGAGCAGGTCTCCGGGCTTCAGGTCGAGCTCGACTTCGACAGGGATTCCGTCCAGGTTCACGGTTGGGCCGAAATACAGGGATTCGTGCGGGACGCCGACAGCTTCGAAGCAGTACTCGTCGATTTCCTCATCGTCGTTATCGTTGTTACCGTAGTAGTCGCCATACCGTCGATATCCATCCTCGTCGTCGTCGTCGTCGTCAGCCTGCATTTCGGTGGAGACTGTGTAGTCGATCTGCGCGAGGAGCATGCGGAACTTGAGTTTACGGGCGATGGGTCGGAGGTGGGAGACTAAGGCCGCGTCGCGGCCCTGGAGGGATTCTGCGCAGAAGTCCGGGATTTCGCTGTATTTGTGGCGTAAGAGACACGCCAACATCGGCGTTTCATCGGACTCGTCGTGCTTCCACGAGAGGAGAATATCGTGGAGGCTTCGGTCTGCGGCGCGCAGCTCCGGAAGCGCCGCGCGGGTGGTCGTTGGCGGCTGGAAGATGTCGTACACGAGCGCGAGGCGGGCGCCCGTCGTTATAGCAGTCATGGTGTGCTTTACGCCGGAATACGCCGCGACGATTGATGTCAGTTGCCCGCTCTGGCTTGCGAAAGCGAACGATTTGGATTGACCGGCGTGCTGCACTTGGAGTTGGCCGCCTTCGTGCCGGGCAGGAAGGACGGCGATAAGATCGCCAATCTTGCCGTCCGTCGAGTTTCCGACGGTCGGCCTGGGTGATGTGAGCTAGGGCGCTGAAAAGAACGGGAATATCGCACCCTGTGTGATTCGTGATACTGCAGGCGAAGTGTTTAGTTAGGCCCGCATATATAATCCCATGGCGGAGAAGACTCCCTTGGACCCCGTTGTATGAATCAGCAGTTTCCTCAATGCGAATGTCGATGCCGTCGCAGATGCGGTGAGAGCCTTGGAAGCAGCCGCTCCAGCCGTCTTCTGGAGCCAAATATCCCACGCAGGATTGTCAAAGTGAATCTATTGTTGTCAGTGAAAATTCGGTGGAAAATATGACGACAATGACGAACTTTTTCTGGGGACATCTCCTGAATTGCAGATGCCGCTGAGTCCTGGGCGGACGCATATGCGGGGTCGCACGCCGCTATGATCGCGCGAGCATCGCGTTCGCTGAGAGGGAGGCCGATTGTTCCCAAACCGTCGATCTCAAGGCACGGATTTGGGGCAATACCCATCGCGTACCGCGTGCAAACCGCAAATTCGCCGTCGAAATCAAAATCTTTCAAGGCAGCTTCGAAGTCGGCCTAAGGGAGATGTTGAAAAACAGGCGCCAGTGGCGAGTGACAACACACCGACCTTGATGTTGGTTGATTGGGGACTCGGGTTGGGCGGTTCGATGTCCTCAGAGTTCGGGGAGTTCTCTTCCTCGTCGTCAGAATCAAATTCGGACAAGGGATTCGGGACCACTGGTGGCAGGAGCTCTGGCATTCCCTGAACGACATCGGGCAACAGCGGTGGCATGGGAATATCCTTCATCCGCGGGAGTCAAGCTAGTTAAGCCTCACTTATCCTGAGAACAGTTCCTTTGTTCAGCGCAGTTGGATGAATGGTTTAAACAGCTCACGACGTGTGGACCTGAGTGACTGACTCTGAGGAAAAACGAAAGGAGTCAAACGCGTGACAATCACCTTCCACGTGCAGTGACGATGCAACCCGGAAGGATCCGAGGTTCCCGATCCATTCCGAGTCGGAATTATGAAGTTAGTTATTGCTTAGAAGACTTCCGGGATAATTTGGGGTGTTTTGGGAGTCACTTATTTGAGTAAACATTAGTCTCGAGGACTTGAGCTGGTCCGGTGAATGTAAATAAAGGGAAGGTAAGGTGGTTGTCTCTCGCGCTGGATCATCCGATCCCCCCCTAAGCTTGTCGGTTGAATTCTGAGTGGCCCATGAACATCAGGACCTATACCTCCCAGGCAGAAATCGCACATCTTCTACATGACGCGTCTTCTGTTAGTCGAATGTTCACGTCCAAATTCAATCACCGGCGTGGCAGGCTGCGGCCTCCTACCTTTCATCCCGTTATTCAGTCGGCACCAGATGGACAAGAAAGAGTCGGTTACACAATATTGACTCAGTTGAGACACGCGGAGCGGAGATTTACAGCTCAAACGGAGAGGATTTACATCTATTAAACTGAAACATTTCTCCGCAGACTCCATGTCATGGTCTGGATGAAGAAGGACTCCTTGCTCCATAGTTCGACATTTCTGAAATTATTTGGGAACTGTTTGACGTTGCTTGGTGATCGCATGACACGCGGACAGTCACGTGGTCCGCGACGGCCTTCTTCCGCTGGGCTCCCGCTCCACTGGTCCACCAAATCCCGCGTATCAGCCCAGCATGAACACGCCCAATGCTAGCTTCCCCAACGAAGTCTGGATGCAAGTGTTCTCGTACCTCGCCAGCGGAAACTCGCTCCAGGCGGTCACCATTACTTGCCGGAGGTTTCACAATCTCGGGATGGATGAGCTCCTCCGCACACTTGTCTGGAAGACTGTGGAGAAAGCGACGAACAATCTGAAGTTCTGGGAGGAGAACTTAGAGCTGGCGTACATCCCAACCTCTTTGTCGCTGAGCCTCGCGCATCGTGGTATGCGTTTATTTCCTCTGACGCACACTTAGACCTCATACGTTGCAATAGATCCAGCCGCCTGCACGTTGCCGTTGGTTTTGAACCACGTTTCTTGGTTCCAAAATCTGGACACACTCTCGCTGTCCAACGTGATTCTCCCGCCAGTCTTCTACCACGTCCTACTGAATCTACCCAACGCTAAGCACCTAAACCTGCAATCGTGCCACGTCCCCGATGCGCCTCCCAAATTCCCATTTAGCTTCCCATCGTTCTGGGACCAAGACATGGAGGACATCGAGATTGATGTCACCCACCTCTCGCTCCGCAACGTAATTCGCGCAATCCAGGGCTCAATACACGGCGACCCGCACATCCAGATCGACCTGTTCAAATTTCTTCCGGACCTCGAGACCCTTACCCTCGAATACGTCCCCCCAGTCCCTATCTCGATCCTACAGCAGCTCACGTCGCTCACGTTGCTGCCCGCGCGCTCGCCAGACCAGACCGTGTACCAGCTGAACGAGTACCTCCCGCACACACCCAATCTCATCCATTTGAACGTCGGCGCGCCTCGGACGCACACGATGCGCGAGGCACCGCCCCCGATCGTGTCGACCGTGCCTCTCCTCGAGACGCTCACCGGCCCCGAATTCGTCGCGCACGCCGTTCTCCTTGGGTCACCCACCCTCGTGTCCCTCACCGTAAACACACCCCTCGAGAAGACACGGGATGCACTGGACCTCATCGAGAAGTGTAACGGCCCCACCGTCGTCGATATCGAGCTCAGCCTCACCGAGTGGGACGACGAGGTGCTGCTCGCAGTCACGCAGTGCCTGCCCGCGTGCCGCAGCGTCAAGGTCGTCTTCCGCTTCTCGGAGCCCACCGACGTGAGCCCATATATGCCTCCTTTCCACTGATTAACGCGCCCCGCAGAGCTTCCTCTTCAACCTCGGCATCGAGCACCTCTCGCTGCTGGTGCAGCTACACACGCTGCACATTCATGCGCGCCCGGAGGACGCGACGCCCCCGTGCCATGATGGTTACTCCTTGGATGAGTACGACGATGGGATGGGGGTGATGTTCCACCGGCGGGTGCCAGCGCCGAAGGAGACGCGCGCGACGGCGGTGCCTCCGGAGGAGGAGGCGTGCGCGGAGTATCTCGCGGCGTGGACGCGGTATAACATGGAGTTGCGCTTTGTGCGCTTTGTGCGTGGACGTGAGTGGGCGCGCCAGGGTGGGGCGCGGTGGAATGTGGAGTGTGGATAGGCGAGTGTGTGACATGATTGTACATTTTTTGGCGGATGGCCGGACGGACGGATAACGGATGGAAACCACATAGGTTACAGCCGTTTTCAAAAAAGTATACGGGTTTGATTGAGTGGTGCTCCTTCGTTTGTGCTTACATTTGTTGACTGTTGTGGAGCTGATACTCCACACATCCGAGTCTTGCCTGAGGTATTCTACTCGTTGTACTAAATCACACAGGTATCCTTTTATGAGGCCATGTTGCCAGAAAATATGCATATTTCAGAGGATATGCTAGAGAGTAGTAGGAAGGAAGACTGGATAAATTTTGGGTTCATGGTGTCGTGAAGTGGGGCCAAGTGGAGCCAAATCAGTAAACAATGGTAAGCACAAATGAAGGAGCACCACTCAATCAAACCCGTATACTTTTTTGAAAACAGCTGTACTACGCGCCAGAGTAGGAAACCAACTTTCGAAAATTCTGATATCCAGTAAGAAAGCTTCTGTATATCAGCGAGACATACCTTCGCTTCGCTTCGCCGTTGAGTTCCAAAGGGAACAAATGCATCGAAAGAAATAGATACGTGCAATGAGACTGAAATCCCCCCTCGCCGAGATGCCCGATTGCGCCGCGGGATGAATGGGCCGCGAACTTAGGAACCGCGAACGGAACGTTCCGGGTTGCCGGTGGCCCAATCATTGTAGAAGCCGAGGACCGAGGTCCACTGGAAGAGAATCACGATTGGTGTGCAATCTGTATAGGGAAGAACATTCCTTTACGTAACGGTGAGATGGACGACGTTTGAATTCGGACTCACATGATTTTACTCTGACTGGGTAGTAAACCGGGTAATCCAAAGCCTAAACAAAATCACTGTTAATCCGGATGCAACGGTAATCGGACTGCTTCCAAAGTCGGTCCGGTCAAGAGTCGAGGAGAAAGACGCCGTAGCCTATCACCATCTCACGTAGCGAACAATATGAATAGCATGGTAACCTGTAATTATGCCGACCCTATCTTGTTTCTTTACGGACGACGTGGCTAAGAAGAAGCATGCTCTAGTGTACAGGATCTCATCAAAGGTGGAATCAGTATTTTCTTGCCATTTCCTCAAGATTTATCACGCTCGGGAAGCGGAAAAAATGCAGTAACGTGGTACAGGTGGGGTGCAAGAAAATATTGCATGTTTCGACGAGTGGCATCGTGGACAATCGGAATGGAACTACCATTCGCGTGTGGACACACCGAAAGATCTAGAGTCTTGTGGGTCCAATCATCGCCGCGGCCCGACCATCGTGTAGTAGCCTCTAGCAGCTTTCCCAGTCGGAAGCTCAGAAGGCGCTGCGTTCCCGGAGATGATACAGGTCCGGATATCCGCCGGCGGGTGCGAGCCGGATAGACGGATCGAGCACGTCGCGCAGGGCGCGGCACTCTTTCAGGGCCATCAGCGCCGTGGGACGCCGTACGGGGTCAGGGTCCTTCATGCGGTCGAGGAGCGCGAGATACCCGGGCACGAGCTCCCGCAGGACTTGATGCGCCGCAGTCGGCAGGCCCTCCGGGTTGCCGAACGTCTGTCCGCGGAGAAGAAGAGCGAAAACAAATTTAGACTTGGCTGGAAATGGATATCTGTGGCGCCGCGACGTACTTTGCAGTAAAGTTGCTCCCAAGATAAGGCGCGCATGAATACTGAGCCGAGTGCGAAGATCTGGAGGCTCGGCCGGGATGTTCAGTCTTTTGTGGCGCACGGGAGATGCCGCGGACTCACGTCGACAGGGGGGAGATGATATGGCTGCTGTGCATGGCGGCTGTCCCGGCGCGGGACCTCCGGGGCGGTGTGCTCCATCGTTCCCCAATGGCCCGTACCCATCCAAGAGGCCGGGTCAGATCCAGCGGGGAAGCGGCGGGCACAGCCGAAGTCGATATAGGCCAGGGCGATATTGCGCCTCCCAAACCACGAATATACGCCGGGGACACTGTAATGGACATTCAACAGCATATTCCCCCCGGAAATATCCTAGGTGGAGTTACAGTGGTGCCGCACCCGAAGAAGTAGGACGCACCCGATGGATGATCCCGTGCCGGTGCATAAAGCAAAGACCCTACAGCATCGGAAATTAACCTTGACACCTATTCAACGGAGCATCGCCCACCTCTAACGCTTGTATCAATCTGCTGAAGTAATCCTCCACCTCCCATGGAATGCAAGTCTGCACTGAGCGCGGCCAGTAGGGCATCACAATGAAGGTCCACTCTTCGGTGACGATCTTGTCTAAAATAGGAATGGTGTGGTTGTCGGCACAAGACCGCAGTTTGGGGGAGTTAAGGAATGTGATGATGTCGATTTCTGCGCGAGACCGTGAGTTATGCAGGGCCTTCACTGCGCACTGTGAAACTGGTCTGCATTTGATAAATTTGGACGCAATGAACGGTCGTTACCACTCGATCCTGGCGATCATAAGCCATTTTTAGGCTGGAGCACTGCAACGGAGATTGGAATGTGGAATTGAGGTGGATAACTATCGACTCACTTGGGTTAGCCAACCCGTCGTCTGATGTATGCCGCAGCTCGCGGTTTCCTCCGTGTGGTGCAGATGGACAAAGCCTTCGCCGTTGCGGGGGCGAAATGGATCCTGTGCCACGGGATAGTCAAACGACGTCGATCGGACGGGAGTCTCTGGCTCCTCTCGCGAGTAATATCGCCAGCATAGTATGTATCCGCGCGAGGCAAGGTACGGCTCGAAATGTCGCCAGGGCTCATCGACCAAATGCGCGGTGGTGTTCTCCAGGTCGAGGCCCTCCCAGTACTCGAGATGTGGAGGCAAAGGCGCGTCCGGGTAGAACCGCGCGGGCATGGAATCGGTAAGCAAGAAAGCGACGGCGCTGTTGGTATGCGCTTTTTAAAGTATTGATGTGCTCTGCGGACCGATGATCCCGCGCTTCGCGCAGCCGGCCGCTTTAAATTGGAAAAGAGCGTGAGATCCCCGTCGCTGCCGAGGTCGGTCCGACCCGAGAATGACACAGAACGAGCTGTCCAGAAATGGACCAGATGAACCAAGATTGCGCCGTTCATCTTCCGTTGCTGCTATTGAATTTGAGGGGATCCTTTCCCGCCGAATATACACGTATCCCTTACAGTGCAGAGGCTGTCCAGTTGTCATCCAGCGCAAAGGGAGTTATGCTCGAAAATGATGATCGATACCCCCGGCTTTTTCCGTTCAATTGTCGTAATAGAGATATCGGCAAACGGATGGCACGTCGGCAAACACATGCGTGGCGTCGAAGTCAGGATAAGCAACGAGAAAAGTGTGGTGTGCAATCAAGTGTCCGGCAACTTCCGAGGCGGTGCATAACTCTGATTTGATCCGTGGCAGTGTCTCCGCGGAAGAGGAGGGCACTCTCGGCTGTCCGTCAATACCAGGATTGCAATTAATCACATACTTAACCCCATTATTCCAAATTGCATTGGAGGAATCCCGGTGACAGGTGTAGATGTCCAAACGTTCAAGCTCTGTTCAAGTGCTATTCACTCCCGCCATTCAAAAAGGAAAGCCTGGGTGCTGCGAGGGGCTGAGCCAGGATTTTCTGCCATAACTTTATGGGCAGTTATCCGTATGAAAATGTGTACGAGCGCCGCCGGAGATTGCCCCGTTCCTAAACCCGTATGCCAGTGATGCCGACCAACAAGGGCTGCCGGGATGCCCGTCCACAGCTATGTCGATGACGCATGATACGGCCGCACTCTATAAAATCCAAGACAAAATCATCGTTACAGGGGGCACATTTCTGTAACCAAACGCTATGCGACTGTCCCATCCACCGCACTCCTGCTTTGGGCGACTCCCAAGTAATAATTGCAGGGCGTCAGGGTTGGCCTCAAAATGTTCCGATAACTCGCAAAGAGCTCTTCCATCCACCGCGTAATTTCAATGTTCTCCGGCATCGGCTAAAATGGCTTTCTGGCTCTAATCTCACAACTGCAGCCAGTAACCATCCTTTGAAACGGACATACGGTAAAAGGGTTGATATAAATTATTATTATTATAAAGCGCACAGATTAATCCGAATAGGATGTAGACACCCTCTTGCGCTTCTGCGGAGGGAAGACCGTCTGTGTATCGGAATCCACTCGGGAGCAAGACACATCAACCAGCCAAGGAACCTTCCGTCGGAGCTCGTCGACGCATCGCTTACGCTCAAACATCGTCCCATGCGTCGGGTGGAGCTCGACGCGCTTCATCCCAGCTTCAAACGGGCTCAGGAACTCAGCGATGGCGGGGACATCGAGCTCGAAATCGCCGTACATGAGCATGTCCCCGACACATTCGATTCCGGCAGCGGAGGAGACGTGGACGATCCATACGCCGGGGAACCGGAGACGTAGGTTCTGTTCTGTTGACCGGCGCCATTCAGCCAATAAATGCAGGACGGCCATGAAACCCTCCTGGGCGGAAGAGGCTGGCATCGATGTAGGTGCGAAGAGGATTAGCTCGGTGAGCTCTGGGAATGTGTTCGGAGCCTTGTGTAAGTGAACGAAATGGACAGGGGTAGTTGTGAGGTGGGTTAAACGGGGAAGGGAAAAGTCCGGGGGCAAATCACTGGGCGGCGCAGGGAGCTGCGGAACGTACTCCAGGTAAGTCATTGTTGGATGACGCATGAGGAAGGCGTCGAGGTCCGTGGTGGAAATGTCCCGCAATTCGGAATCGCCAAACACCGTAGGGCGTCCCATTGTGAACTGCGCCAGGAATCGAAAGCTCAGCAATGGAAGGACATAAGCCCAATCCGATGCACTGAGCGCCGGAGTCAGACTGAAACGGTCAACGACGCTGGAGTTGAGTGTGATGACAGTCCATTGGCCTGGCGAGCGGGAATATACGACGTCCACGGAGCGTAGACGGTCAAGGATATGCGAATCGCGGCACAGCACGCCTTGGAATTTGCACGCGGTGTGCAGAAGCAAGGTCATCGCTCTCGGTGACCTCCCCTTGAAGTCTTTGACCGCGACAGCGGCCTTACGAATTTTGGCTCGAATTCCGGGAGCTGGGGGAGCCTGGCGCACCCGGGCCACACGCCAGAGATCGCCAATCTCTGAGCCGGACAGCAGAGCTGTATTCCCAACTATGATAAGCGCTCGTCCAGCACGCTTAATTCCATTTAGCAGCCGACACACTTCCTTCCGAGCGGTGGAGGGCGAAATTTGAATGTGTGGGGGGACCTGCCCACGGAAGAGATCCGCATAAAATGTGAGGTGGATTTCTTCGAGTGTCGAATGCTGCGCTATGAATGACCGCAAGAACCGGACGAGATGGCCCCGGTTGGTCCTGCAAGTCAGGTTGCGGATGGGAGGGAGGGAGAACGCCGTCTGCAGTACGGGTAATACTTCAGGCCGATTTATGGGCAGCGTGAGGTTCCCTGCGTATAGCGCTGCCTGCGAGATGTGATATCGAGCCAAGTAGATGGGTAGTGCGAGCGCATTGAAGGCTCGATTGACCCGCGAGACCGCGACCAGAGCAGGTGTCTCCAACACGACGAATATATTAGCCCATAATTCATTGGGTAGGTCTAGACATAGACGTAAGGTCGCAAGTAAACGCTGCAGCGAGGTGAACCCCGTACCTCTGCTATTGCATTGCTTGTGCGATCTCGACCGGGATAGTATGCGCAGTGAGGGGCGCGGAATGGGGCATAACATGGTCGTGGTGGACGGCGAACTCAGACACAAACGAGGCTGTAGTAAAGCTGTAAAGGCAGCGGTGGCTGTCGGTGTCAAGCACGAAGTGCACAGCCTGTCGAGGAAGAGTGATCGGCCCGGTGCTCCGGTGCCACGTGCCGCGTGCCAAGTTCAAAAATAGCGTGGTTGGAATGCGCGAGGGAAATTTCCTGAAGGTACAAAATGCTTCCATGTTTTCACTCATTCTGATCTTCTGTCTTGTGATGTGGAAATGACTGCGAACACCCCAACGTCGTCCAAGTTCAACCCCAGTTCAACCGCAAGCTCAACCAAACTGTGCCTCGAAAATACTGTACTATTACATTCAATTCGAACGGGGGGGTGACGGATGACAGAAATTTTCCGGTACCCAATTCGAACACCGGCCAAGGTGACCGTGAGAGGTCCCAAAATTCGAATATGTCCTGGAGCGCTCGGATGTTGAAGAATACTATTGAATATTGTTTTTTATAGAATATAGGGAGACGCCAGAAGATTATCAGTGTGCCTGGATACTTTAGTATCTGGGTTCTAGTAGTAGGTGACTTTCTCCTTATAAGGCGATTTTGGGATCACGGCCCCCGGCTCATCTTTACCCGCGGTACCGAATTGAACTGGAGAGAACGGGGGCGGCTCGCGTTCCGTCTTCCATATGGGGTTACCTTCTTTTCTCTTTTTTTCCGCTCTTTCTCTTGAGAGTACTATGCTTCTCTTTTGTCTTTAACCTTCGTGTCGCAAGAATTGTGATGGATGTCGGGTTACATTCTTTTTATTTAAAGGCAATATGGGGTCACGACCCCCGACTCATCTTTGAACGCGGTACCGAATTGAACTGGAGAAAACTTGGACGGCTCCCGTTCCGTCTTCCAGATCGGGATGCATTCTTTTCGCTTTTTTCCGTTCTTTCTCCTGCCGCGTTCTGTTTCCTTCCCCCATCCTCTGGCCTTAGCTCCATGCATCCTGCTTCTATTTTCCTTCAAAGCACTGTCCCGAGTCCACGGATGTACTTGCTATCCCCATCTCACCTCCAACTTCTCAGTTACACCGCCCCGTGGTGAACTCCGTACTGTGCTTCGTGCTCACTTGACCTGTCTTGCGCTGCCGTTCTGTCCTGACCTGTTTTCCTCTGCCCTTTCAGCCACTGCAATGTTTTCAGGATTTGCACGCTTCTCTGCCGCAGTCCTTGCCTCACTTATATACGAGCTTCAAAACCTGTAACCGTTCGCATCCCCCACTTTTGCCCAACGTCAATACTCTCGGGTTCCTCTCTTCAAACAGGCGGTGAAACACATATATCTGTATCTAAGCTTCAACGTCCAACCAGCCACATACTCTCTGCTGTCCACTGTTCCAGTGATCCACCAAGACACGGCCGCTTCATCTCGAGTCCCGCTGCAAGTCATGTAATCGTTCTTCCCTCAGAATGCTGGGAAATCTGCCCCATGCAAGATAATTTCAAGCCGATACCCTTCTCTGCTTCTTTGGCTTTCAAGGGCGCTCGGTACTCCGCCCCCGCTTCGCCTGACCCGGGGTTCCATCCCACTACACGACCAAACCGGTGACCACGCTCCTGTTTGCGCTCAGTGGAGTCGGCATTCACGAGGCCTTACGGATAAATCATCATGAGTGCGTGGTCCGATTCCGGTTTCCTGTCTCCACTCATTCAAAATGTACTCAGTGCACGCTCCCACGAAGTACGTGCTCAGCCATGCTGTATCAACCACATTGATAATTTCAGATCAAGCAACATTTAGAAAGTGTTGGCAACAATCAATCTTCTCTGTCCAAGCGACGCCCAGGTCCTTCGATCTCCTCTGTGTCAACCTCGACGGCCTTCACGTCCCAAATTTCAACGCTCCGTTCGCGCAAACAATTATTACATACATTCTTCCGATTATCATAACATCGGGAATGAACCCATCCTCACTTTTCGTCCTGCTGAGTTTTGGTAGTTCAAACACTCTTCCATTCTTTCAATGCTTAACTGTCGCTCTTGCTTCTCGAAACATCCCTCTATCATGCCTAAATGACTGTTACATGTTTCGCCGCTAGCGCCTCCTCGTGCGCAGGTATTACACCTTGTCTTGAAACTTCAGACATTACCGTGCCGTGAACCCATTTCTCGCAGTCGCGGATCTTTGCCAAAAGTCCTCCTTATGCTTGGGTGTATTATTCTGCTTTGAGAGTCTCTTCTCTTGAGCGCACCGCTGATGAATCAAATCGCAGTCGCCAAACCCGGAAAATTTGCCAGCCTGATCCGATTTGAAATTTCACACCGTGCATAGCACAAATGTCACGTAGATCTCGCAGCAGTTTAACCCCCGTACAGTTTTCCGGTCCGTGTATTTTGTGAACGTACGGATCTAGCTCGCACCACTGTCTCATGATCCGAAGTCGACAGCGCAAATCGGCTGCGTGATCTTCAGGAACTTTTCAGATTCTCATCTGGTCAGTATCCAACTTTCACTAAGTCTGCTGGAGCGAAGCGAAGGCTTATCTTGTTTGATGTTGTCTGTTCAGGCTGCGGGCCAAGCCAGAACTTTACCGTTCCCAATTTGACGTAGTTGTCGGCCCTAGTTTAAAAAGGGACGGTTACCGTTCCGGCTTCCAGATGGGGATATCTTCTTTGCGCTTTTTTCTGTTATTTCTCCTGGGAGTACGGTAGCTCTATGTTGCATCCAAAAGGTCCCCAGCTTGTTGAGACCCTAAGCGGGAGGGTTGAGTAAACTCGATGCCATCAATCATCAACATTCCGGGTATGGGTATGCGGAACAATCCGATGCATTGCCACGGATGCGCCATCAATCCCCGCCTTCGGTTCAATTCCCCTTTGATCCCGGTGGGCGCGAAAGGTTTCACGCTGCCCCTGCTTCGCGTACGGAGCGGGGGGCGCTCCTGCGAGATGATGATTTTCCATTTTCCCTTTGTCTTAATTTATTCAGTGCTAACGGGTACGGCGCGAATCTGATCGCGCCGCCCCCTGTTTGTCGTATGGAGCGGGGCACGCTCCTGCGAGATGATGATCTTCATTTCCCTTTGTCTTTATTTATTCAGTGCTAACGGGTACGGCGGGATCAGATTCACACCGCCCCCTGTTTGTTGTACGGAGCGGGGCACGCTCCTGCGAGATGACAGTCTTCACCTTCCATTTCCCTTCTCTTCATTTATTTAAATTTCAGTGCTAACGGGCACTGCGACGCCACTCCCAGGCCACGGTCGCGGTCCCTATATGTGTTTATTTAACAGCCAATACTGGTCATTTTCGCAGTCGAAATAACCGGAAGAAAGCAGTTAACCGGCTGGGAGGTTGTTATGAGGATACGGTCAGTCCGACTACAAAGTGGCCAAAATGCGGCAGACTGAGTGTGTACGGTAGTCAATTGTTTGGTGGTGCTCAAGCCTCAGATTGATTACTTTGACATGAGTAGTTGACTACGCTATTGAGCTCCAGACAGCTCCAGACTCTACAGTGCGCGGGCTCTCATGTTTTTGATTGGTCTGTTGCAGAGTGGCACAGCGAGCTCGCCGACTGACGTGCTTCGCTCTACAGGTATCCAGGCACTGCCCGTTAGGGCAATTAAAAACGAATTTTTTAGTAGTAAAATCGGATTTTTTGAAGTGATTTCCACGAACCGAATATCCAATTCGAACCCGGACCGGGTGCACTCCTGACTTTCCGCCTCAACGTGACCTCCGAATTAGGCAATTTGATGGCGGCAGGTATCGGCAGTTTCAAAATCCGCCGACGCGGTATTCTTGCCTTGTTTCTAGGATTAAAGTGCCCTTTCCACCTGGTGTGCTTCTCCAACTCCCTTAGAATTGTCTGTGCTACCTGAAAGCCCCAAAATCAGCTCCGTCGGACTCAAAATTGCTGAGTTTTCAGGATTCAGTTGGTAAAGTCAGGCTATGGTGCAGGACTGCGCTGTAATCTACTTGCGCTCTCCTTACCCTTATGCTTTGTTTGACGTAGCGGCTACTATGCTTATTCTGTCGCTCTCTCTATCGCTCGGCGTGCGTGAGTTCGAACCCGGTTGATTTCCTTATTTTATTTTGCCGGTGCACCGTCCCCCAGCACTGTATTTGCAGCGAGCTTGGGCATTTCATCATAATTTCTTGGGCCTGCTCCAAGTACACAATGCTCCGCTCGTAAAATTGAGTGAAACCCTGCGGTTCAACATGATCAATGTCATCAAGATGATATATCGGCAGACTTCGGCAAGATATATGGTTTGCCGAAGTGCCGCGATCAAATTCCCTATTTCGGAGGTCACGTTGAGGCGGAAAGTGAACGAGTGACCGGGTGACGGGTCACACCGACCAAAGTTCGAACACGAACAGGTGCCGTGTGATGTTCGAATTGAATGTATAGTACAGTATCCCAATGACTGAAACTAAATCTCCTAACATAAATAAATTGGCTACAGGAAGACCAGCCTCAAGCCAGGTGCACGCCAGATGGGTCTTTCTGACTCTTTGGCGCTGGAGAAGCGTAACGCCAAACTGACACAGAAATTTTCTCCTTTCCTGCCAGTCTCTCGCCAAAAATTGCTCGGATGATGCTTTCGTGCCCACACATTTGAGTCGGGGGAACGGGAAGGTCATAACTCCCGAGCAGCCATCCTCGTTCGCTTCGAATCGTGACTGCCACGGCCAGGAGCTCCTGGAGGGCCGCCTCCTCGTGGCGCGCAACAGGACAGTCTAAGTCCATTTCTCTTGTTCCTCGTAATTATCTCAGTGTCGTGGCCATGGACCCACTGGACCCACTGATTAATCCACCGTTCGATTCCGCGTCGTATTGGCGCCATGAAGCACGCCTGTGGGAACTTGGCTGCTTGGTGGAGCAGCAGCTTCGTGCGGAGCAAATACGGGAAGACTTTGGGCTCGAAGACGAGATAGGAAAGCTTGTAGACCAGCTTTATTGCGATAACGCGCGTTTTCCGGCCACTTTTCATGAATACACCAGACATAGCAAGTCGACCCTTCAGGTGTGGTTCGAATCTGGATCTTTCGACTCTGGAGATGTAGAGCACTTCCCGATAAGTATAGCATCGATACCACTGGTAAATGTGGCGGCGGATGTCTTGGATTCTCATATGGGTGCCGTCGATGCGCCACAGACAAGAGACTCTGTCCCACCGGCGGCCTCCCCTGGTCTCTCTTCCATTGACGGTTACAGCTCGTATTCACCCTCCATCGATGTACCTCGGCCGCAGCCGACCACGGACTTTGCCGCCCCACTACAAACTTTATCCCCAGCTCTGCTGACTACGCCCCCATTTCCGACCGCGAAGCCAGTCTCTGGCGCAGGTTCTGGCCGAACAAGAGAAGAAAATCGCGCAAGAAGGTCGGAACCACTGCTCAACAGGATCCTACAGACGCAGACGTTCGTACGTCTCCGGAACCACACGATCATTCCGCGCTAGCGCGTTTCCCTGACGGAGCATACTACGACAACGGCGTGTTGCATCGCGGGATCGACGGGTGCACTCGATGGCCGCGGCGGACTTACGGCGTCACCGTGAGTCGCTAGCGCATTGCACGAAGAGTTACCCCTGCCCCGGATGCTCTAGTACCTTCACCCGGCAGGACGTGCGAAAAGATACCTCGCCCTGAACCCCCGGTGTGCACAGCCCCGTATGTCCAAGTTGCAGGATCAATTCCTCGCCTTGGCTGCGACAGACGCGAAAGCGCAGGTCGAGTCCGATCATGACTTGTTTGTGTTTCTTCACTGCCATTTGGGTTGTAATTGAGTAATCATGCTAATTTGCAGGACATTTATGTACCGCGCCTTCCTAGATGAACAGAATTTCGGTGCTCAAAAGAAAAGAAAGAATGGGAAAAGCTGAACGTGAAGTTCCTGCCATCGTGAGTAGTCTATGTTCATAACGATGCAGATCCTCATTTCAGGCTACGTACGCTAGGTCACCTACCTCAGTATACTGGTCCGATTTGGGACTCAATCTCGGCGCCCATTGATCAACTCCATGCTCGACCTGTAGCCTTTGATAACAATCCATGCGCATTTGCGATATATTACAGTCCACTGGGACTTGACGCCGACTGAAATTTGAGTAAGACATGTACGCTTGTTGAAAGCAATACCCGTGTACATCAAGAACCCTCCCGCTAGTCGCTGCTGAAAGACAGGTCGCCATCCGTGCGGACCTGAACTTGAAGCCTCTCTGCCAAGGCGTCACTCAGCAGCTCCATGGCTGTATCCCACCCATCAGACGAATTCGGGAAGATTGTGAATCCACGGGGACGATCGATATCGGGGCGGCTCCAACGCGCCAGGATCATGTCCGCGAGCTCTTTCCCTTGTGCGGCGGCGAAGACACTCCCACTTGTCATGAAGCATGTGATGAACGCCAGGCGAGGGAGGAGTTCCGAGGACAGCGTGAGCGTGCTGATAACCTGGGACTCGAAAGGCATGTGCAGCTCGTGGAGGTTGGGCGCGCCTGCGAGAATAGCGAGGAGGTGGGCGGGATCGCAGGGCATTCTGACGGCGAGTCTGCGGAGCGTGGGCGATGCGAGGGACGGGAGCAGGTGAAGACCCGGTGCGACGGCTGATTCTATCAACCTTCCCAGCAATACGGTGGACAGGGAGGGTAAGCTGAAGTGCGCGAGGAAGTAGTCGAATCCGTGGTTTAACTGGAGGCTGAGGGTAGATAGCCGAGGTAACGCGGTGGGCCGGACATTGACAGGACCCCGGGGTAATGTGGACTCCCCAACTGAGAGAGAGCAGTGTATGAGGGATGTGCACTGCACCAAGACGGCGCACAACGCCGGGAGGGTGACCGCAGCCTTCTCAACCCGAAGTGCAGTTAGTTGACCCCAGTTCATTGGCATGAACTGAAGGTTGACAAAAGTCCATCCCGCCGAAACGGAAAAATCCTGCAGCCGAGGAAACAGTTGGACGTCGGTATTCAATTTGCGGGTCCAAGTGAAATGGGGCGGGGGGAACTCGATCTTCAAGGTGCGGAGGAGTGGAAATGATCCAGCGGGGAAATCGAGGAGGGACTGCAGACACCCGATCGGTGCCGATGTGACTTGCAGCATGCTGAGTTGGTGGTGCAGGCCGGCGACAATTTCACCGATAGGGTTCGCCGATATCGAGTGAAAGAAGAAGATCCAGAGGGACAGTTTCCTCGAACGAGCGCGGGATAGCCAGGCATTTGCCCTCGCCACGGTCAACGCGACCATAGAGGGGTCCCGAAAGGTGACGACGAGATTGTCCCAGAGCTCTGGCGATGCGAGCGCTGTTGTCCTCCAACGTGGACAGACGCTGCAGAGGAGGAGGGGCGCCTCTTTGACCCGGGGGCGCGTCCACGGAGCATCCGACATTAAGGAATGGAATATTTTTGAAAGGATTTCGGGAGGCAGTATGTCGTGAATGAGGGTTCTCGAGCCGACCGAGTCAGTATCCCGGCATTCCACGCCAATAGTCGAGGAGGACATTGTATACTTCAAGAGGGAGTCAGATAATCACGGTCACTGTGAGCATCACATCTACCTTGCGCTCCCAGCTGGGACCGCTGTAAGTCTGAAGGAGGAGCAATCGGGACCGAGACCCTGCCGAGACGCGTCATCCGAATCGGTGACTCAATTGGCCACCGGTGCCGGAAACTACGTGCGAAGAAATAGTTTGGAAATAGTCTCCAAGAAGTTTATGCGAGACCCTTTCATCTATGGACCATCTACTCTCGGAACATGATCAGGAGCGAGAGACAGGGAAAGGCACGACGCGTACCGGCGCCGCACGACTGCGGACTTGGAACACCAGAGAATATATAGCAGTTTTGGCGCGAGGAGGGACCAACGAATAATTGCCTGATGACGCGTACGAGAACTTGAATTAATCAGCTGGAGAGAGCTGACATATCCCGACCTCGCGGAGAAGTAGTAAGTAGTGATGGCCGGGTCGGGCTTCAAGCCCAAGCCCGGACTTGGGTCGGGCTTTCAAGCCCGACCCAGGCCCGACCCGAGGTAGGGCTCAAGTCGGGCTCAGGGTCGGGCTCAGCTTCTGAGAAGACCCGCGACCCGGGCTTGGGCCCGGGTCTCTTTGAGTTAGGCCGATTTCAAATTCTTCAAAGGAATTCCACTTTTGCTGAACCATCCTTGCTTTAAATCTCACGTTAAATCTGATTTCTACTTGAAAGAGACTGACTTGTCTATGTTCAGCCATGAAACATAACATTTCGACATTTGATGGGTATGCCGCATTCAGACTTGTGCTTCAACTGGCCCGCCAGGACAGCAATTTTGGGAATTCCACAGTCTGTGAGGGGTCCCGTTGAGTGAGAAACCCGTTGTATAACGTTGAAGGAGTTTGAAAACCCACCATAGATCAGTTGGAAAAAATGCAGCCAAGCCCGGGCCTGAGCCCAAGCCCGACCCGACCTGGGCCCGACCCCCTAAGTCGGGTCGGGCTCAGGATTTTTCGAAGCCCAAGCCCGCCAAGACCCGACCCAAGCCCGGGCTTTCAAGACCCGACCCGACTCGGCCATCACTAGTAGTAAGGGGCTTGTTGGTTTTACCAATCCAAGATGAGCAAGCCAGCCAGGCCATTACGGTCCGCAACACGACCTGCATGCTGGGTATGGCAAGGAGATGGGAGACGTGAGAGATATGTCGGAGCGGGCGGCGTGTGTGGGCGGGCGGCAGGAGGCGGCAAGTTTGTCGGTTAGGACCTATTGGCATTCTCTTTACTGTACTATTTCGACCGAGTGTTCCGGTGACGGGCCCTCTGAACTGAACACTTTTGGTGCTGATGACGGTGACATTGAGTTTTCGAGGCTCAAATAGGCCGAAAAACACCAAAAAATACTCTCCGGCATTCGCCGGACTTCCATTTATGGAAGCTTTGATGTGATTGTCGACAAATGAACACCTAAGAAAATGAACACTTGTGGTGACGCGTGACATGGGGTGAACACTCGGTCGAAATAGTCACACGGAAATCAGCTAAATTTCCGGCGATCGGAAGTTCGCACTGCTTGAGTATCTGATTGGGTATCTTTTGAGGGGAAATCAGACCGGAAACTAGTCCAATTAACCGAGAGGGAACATACTGATTTCCTATTGAGCGGAAACTTTGAGTTTCTGTCGCGCGGAAATCCTTCGGGGTTACTATGTATGGCAACACCGAAGCATTTCTGGTCACCAGAAACTCAAAATATCTGCTCAGCTGGAAAATAGTCGTGATATGCGGAATTTCGTCTCAGTTGATTCCGATTTGATTTCGCCTCGCCAAATATCTAATTGGATACTTAGGCACGAAATTACCGGTCAAGTCGGTGATTGCCGAGCACAGCCACTATTAGCACCGAGTCTCGCCGATGAGCATTCATTGAGATCAACTAGCCCGGACATTCTGAACCGTCGAATTGTGTCTGCTGAGCCATAAATATAACCTCTTCACATTACTCCTTATCCCCAGTGGGATTGCCTTATATCGGGACCGGCTGCGATCTGCCGAACGGTGGCCGATTGTTTGTGTCGAAGTCTGCAGTGGTGTGCCGGCAACCTCGGAAACTCAATGAAAAATCCGTCAAAAAATACAGAAGCAGAGAGTCAACCTGGAACTTTGTTGGTTGCTTTGAAACTTAGAACATCTTGATTCTTGGCATTCCAGGGTTGCCGGCGACAGCCTGCGCACGGCCATCTCGAACGGGAGATCGGTTGGAGCTCCAAAGCCTCATTGCATCCTACCACCGCCTCCCTCCTCCGCTCCTCCGCTCCTCCTCGCGCCCCTTCCCCACTGCATTCCCCGGCGATCCACTCATCGACCATACTCCCGCCGATACACTGCTTGTGCTGATTCCACCAGCTTGAATCTGAAGGAACCAAGAAGGCCGACGCGACTTATATTGGGTAGGGCTTATCAAGTTGCGTCGCAGATAGTGACTTCCGCTAGTACAAGGAGTCTTTTCTGTGAAATATTCGTCGAGCCGACACCAAGCCGACATATCCAACGCTTCAGCAGCCTCTACGCACCGCCAATTCCTCTCTCACACAACCCACCCATCCAAGTATGTCTCTTCCCAAATTTTCTTTCCCCACCGCCGCCGACGAAGTGGCGAGTACTTTGTCAGCGAGATCCAGGGCGGAATGGTGATTGGAAGCGCTCGCTTACGTGAATTTCCAAGTCTTGATCACGGGCACTTTGCTGAATGGGATCGGCTTCGAGATAGTCTCTTATAAACAGACGCTACAACAATTGTCACTCGTACCTCGCGATGTTGTAGTCTGTCGATTACCCGAGGCGTTTGATCCGAGCTCGACCTTATTATGAAATCTTAAATTTCTCGAGGTTTTGAACAACGGTTACGACGTGTCTTTCGACATTCTGTGGTAGATTCTTCGTCCAGGACACCCGAATAAGCAGCTTTCTCGGTTGTTTCCCTCACCTGGACCGCACAATCGCGATGCCGAATTTTGATGGGCCGGCCACGTGAAACTGGCGGTGTTTCATTTCTGTTCGAGAATGGGGCACACGACAATCTTGAAGAGGCACATCTCATTGAAATCCCAATCCAGGTCATTTGGCCTCTTAAGCTTTGTCCGTTATAGTCAGGTTGAAGTGGGAAAGCCTTTGATGGGATTCAAACTCCGACGATTATGTAATAAGGTCGAGCTCCTAACACCCGGCGCGTTGTAAACTCCAGACTAGCTTCGAGACGGCTCTCGCGATTACAAAGCACGCAAACCTCGTCATTAGATAGGTTGCGCAAAAGCCGCATGCGGCTTTTGGCCGCGCAGCGTCTTTTGATGCGGCTTTTTGGTCTTTGGCTCAAGTAGTCTGGGATGCACTGATTAGCCATCCTAGTGATGTGCAGAAGAAATAGAGGGTAGCTCCGCAGGCGGCTTTGTGCAGCCGCATGCGGCTCTGCGCAACCTCTCTATTATCACCGGCTACAACTCAGAAAGTTATGGGATATTTTCAACGCACTGTTCACAGCATTGCTGATGACTCTACCCGCAGACTGAAGTTTTCTGAAGACACCATCAGGAAAGGAGTACCCTCAGCCATTGTCCGCCGCCTCGTCCTCGATCTTTCATCGTTTGCAGCTGTCCGTACGGCGGCGGCTGAAGTGAACACTTACCCCTAGCCCCTTTATGTCCGTACTTCTTCCCTCTTACTCACAGCTGTGTTGAGAAATGTATCAGGTCTTGATCCACAACGCCGCCGCGTCCTTCAGACCTTTCAGACTCACCACAGATAACCTTGAGCTCATGATGGCGACGGATCACCTGAGGCCCTTCCTCTTCACAGCGCTGCTGGCGCTGAAACTACTAGCCGCGTAGACGAAGAGCTACGTCCCGCGTGCGGTGTTTGTCTCCAGCAGCACGCACATCGTCGGCACTGGTGTGAACCTCAACACGATCGGTTCACCCGAGCCGGTAGGCTACGACGCCTTCAAGGCGTACTTCCAAGCCAAGAGCGTGAACCTACTCACGGTGATCGAGCTATCGAAGCGCTCGAAGGGGGAGATTAATGCGTACAGCCTTCACCCCGGCAGTGAGTTGCCCGCATGCCTTACCGTTGATTCGCTACTCAGGAGCTGCTTCCAGACATTGATACCAACATAACCCGGAACCCGGACGCCCTGCCGCATATGCAGGCCTATGTTAACCCGCCCTCCCCCGAGATGCCGCGATTGAACGGAAGTATTTCCAGAGATCCTTGACGCAGATGGCAAACCGAATCTGGAGAGACATCAGTGGAAGACGCTTGAGCAAGGAGCCTCAACGTAAGGCAGCCCGCTCTACGTCCGGTGTTGAGCTGATTTCCCCTGTCTGTGTAGGACCGTTGTTGCAGCTTTGGACACCCGCCTCAACGGTGAGTGACCTTGATACTTTTCCGATACAAGCATTCCAATTATACGTTCCAGACAAGGCCGGTGCATACCTGATTGATTGTAACAAGGCCATGCACGACATGGCGTCGCACACCTCCGATCCAGTAAGTCTCGAACGTCTGCTCCTCGTAATCTTCCCGACAACTTGTGTCAGACGACTGCGGAGACGCTGTGCTCCCTCACAGAGGAAATCGTTGGCGAAAAATTCACATTCTAAAGTCAACTACATATAGTACATAGTGAACTCGTTGGTCAGGCATTTGGACCACGCGAGTATAATAAATACCCCCTCTCCCGGAACCACAATTTCCGACTCTGGTGCGGTGTCCTGGCAGCTGTCATTCCCATATATGGGCATAATTTATGCCTTTTTTCGGATATCCTTGCTGGCGCTCTCACCTCTCTTTCAACTGCGGCACTGGGCTCTCCGTATGCCCTCTGGGAGATCTTCGACATACCACAAACTAGCCTTTAGCTAGCTTTTTTTGAACAATATATATAAGCCAAGTCGGCAGGACGAACGAGTCTTGGGCGGGGTTTAAATCCTACGTGAAAAATCTGACTAGAGTCTGCCTAGGAGGTCTTGAGAAATTCAGGGGTTAGGGAGTAATTGCGGAAGCGGTATAGAAAATTATCTTGAAGCTTACTCAATATGACTGATATATGCTAAGGGTCCAAATATTGAAGAAATGAGCTCACCTTCAACCCATGTATGTAGCCCATTTCAACCTCAGGAGGAGTGAACGGTGGAGCATTCAGGAACAAGCCGACCAAAAAAAAAAGGTCTCCAAAAGAAACACAGGATGGGGCTCAGAAGTAACCGCACGTCAAATTCGCCCATAAACGAGTCAGAGGTGAATTGAACTGAACGTGGTGCGCGGGGCTCTGATGGTGCATCAGTGGCAGTGCCCTCGGATTGTGTCGGAAAAATATAAATAGCCTTATAACCTGACGACATGATCATGACATAATAAGGCCTTGAAAGGTTGCCGCCGGCATTATCTCGCGGCTATCAGGCGGCCCGCGGGATTATTCGGTTACTATAATCCGCGCTTGCCACAACCCGCCTCCCTCGCGTCTTCGTGGCACAGCGACTGTATTCGTTACTGATCCTCGCTTCCTGGTCAACCTGTACTACAAGATACCTGTCTAGGCACGGTTTCCGCCGCCGTCTGTCGGTTCTCAGACACTTGTTGCGACAGCGGTCATAACACCCCATTCAATCTGTTTGTCTTCTTCCATCTACCAGAAAAAAAGCCTTCGCGCTTCAAAATGAACGCGGGTCTCTAACCTTTCAGTCTAGGCTTGCTCGCTGCCTATGTGCAATGCACTGCAGGGAGGGCGGCACGGCCGGCGGGGTGCAATTAAAGCCAGTGCACGCTTCTTGTTAGTGCGCACGGTGGCGTGCTCCGATGCGCTGCAAAGACGACGGCGCGGGGGCCGGATGCGAGCGCTGAGACTGGGGAACACACATACTTTCCTTCCTGCCGATGCACGCAGTGGTGCGCTGCCAGGAGGGCGGCGGCGGCGGAATGCCAGGAAGCGGGATACACGAGACAGATGCGTGCGCCCGTGCTCTGCGCGGCGCTGCACACACGGCCTAGCGCGCCAGACGCGGGACACCGGTAATGGGGGCGGGGCCTGATGTTCTGCGGCGGCGGATGCGTCCCTCCGTCTTCGGCACGCTATACAACCACTTCGTCCTACACGTCGCGGGCACGGGAATGCTCCCACGCCTCGCCATCGTAAGGATGCGCGCTACCACGCGCTCAAGGGCGGCAAGGATGGCGGGGGATGGTGGATGTGGTGAGTATTTCCGCCTCCTCATCCCGGTTTCATTCATCCATCCCTTCCTTCACTAACACTCTCTATCCGTAGGGAAAGTCCAACACGCACGGGGTCTCGTCGGACTCGTGGATCTTCAGCTTCACCCAACTTGAACTCCAACTCCAGCTCTGGACCGCGCGCGTTCGGTGGCAACGGAAGTGTGCTTGGCGGCGCCGCCAACGGAAACGCGAACGCGAGCAGAATAATCCACGAATTGATCACTTCGTTCCTGTAGTACGGGCTCAGTTTAATCCATGAACATGACATTACACGTTGTGATGCTACGGAAACAGGGTCTTGAGTCGAAGAGACTTGTCGCCGTCCAGAACATCAAATACAATAGACTCGCCAGGTTTGTCAAAGTCTGGTACCAAGACCGCTCCGCGGATGATGGAATGTACCGAAATAAATTCGGATTGCTTCCTGAGTTTTGCGCGAACCCGATGAAAACGCAGGGCCTTGTCGATCCGTCTCAAAGGACCAGTCGGAGCATCCAACGGTAGAATGAGGGCAAACGGATGTGCCTTCTTCTCTACCGTGCAGGAAAGTAGGTACAGTAATCGGGCGAAGACAGGTTTATGTGCTGTTTCGACCAATACGCAGTCGTAGCGTGGCTGGCCGTTGAATTTTGGATTGCATCGTAGAAAGTCGGTGGTGGAGGTCCAAGTACTCAGAGACTCGTAATGGACCTTGAGGAATTGAAAAGGTACAATCTACGCTGCATATAAGTTAAGATATTCACTAGCAAAGGAAGAGGCACCTACCGTGTCCGCGTCATGGAATGTGATAGCTTTCCTGTTGGGTAAGTTGTACTCGAAATCTACCAGAAATTAGAGAGGTTGCGCCAAAACCATTGGAGCCATGACGTGGCTTATTTGGCGTGCACAATTAATGGCTCCACCCGCGCGAAAAATGCCAGGCCAATGGCTCCACCAGCCATTGACGTCAGAGCTTGGCGGGTGGAGCCATTCGTGTGCGCACGGCAAATTAACCATTGATCGGCTCCAATGGCTGGTGCGCAACCTCTCTATTTGTTAATGAAAATTCCAAACTTGATGCGAAATCGTTCGAAGGCGGGATCTTCGGAATTGGCTTGTTCTATCGTCAAGAATGAGAGGGGCTTGAGCTTTGAGCCTATATCAACATTGGATAAAACTGCCAGTGATGCTTCCAAGTCTTCAGGAATGTCTAAAGGATCTTCTGAGTCCTCGTCAAGTGCATCAATCTGCTCTCGAATATATGTAGCAACTGTGCGTCGGTGATCATGTTTGACGAGCTGAAGATAGCCTTGTAAGCTACCGCAGAACTCGTAACATGAATATGAACAGTGAGCTTACCTGGGGAGTGACGTCTTTGAAATTTGTCAACCTGTGGTAGGTGTTTCGGATCGCGCCATGCATGGACTCGCTTGTCTTCGTTCCGAAATTCCGACTTGCCCCTTTGTTTTCAATATCTTTGAAGACATCACAGCGCGCGTGGAATTTCGGAAAGTTCCAGTTCTTTTCGTCATGGACCGTTCCTTTGCATGCACCTATGTATTTCTGTAGTGAAAGAAATCTCAGCTTCACATTGACTGTGGTGATGAAAATATACCTCCATCACGGTGTCGAAAGTAAGAAGTTCGCGACGCCCGGCTGAAATAGTTTCCGAGGTGTGGACTTGAAAAGCGATGGAGGTACGTGTCTCGAGATAGCTTCGACAGGCTTGTAACAGGAGCAGACCGGCCTCATCAACGAGAATATTGTGAGCTACGAAAAGAATCATTTTCGCAATATCTTCATGCTTTGAACCGTCGTTGAAGGAAGTGTTCATGACCGTTTCAAAATGGTTTAATCCTCGCCAACGCGGAAAGGCAGCCATTCTTTGGATATCAGGAAAATAAGCCATATCAATTCGAAAACCACTCACTGTGTATCTATCTTAACAATGGCCGCCCGACCCAGCTCCGTAACTCGCGCCTTGAACTGAACAAACAAATGAGCACCCCATAAACCGCCATCGTCTGCGTGCAACGGGTCATACGAAATCGCCTCGTGGGGATCTGTATTGCTTATTTTCCAGAACACGTTCTAGCCATCGTTAGAAGAATCGCACTAAGTCAAAGAATTGACATACATCGACGTCGCGCAAGCCATTGTCTTTTAGCAGCTCGTCTCTATCCGCCGCAGTGTGTTGTGCTCTCGCTTGTTCAACAATTTCTTGAGATCCATTTCCGGTACGTACTAGATGATCTGTAGAAAGATCGGACTGTTCGTTCCAAGGAACAAAACAGATCGGGCATGGGTAGAGACCCTGTAAGCCGCGGATAAGGGCCATTACACAGCTAATCGATGTTAGCGATGAATTGATGATATATAACCAAAGACGTACGCTTCCTCGTAATCTGCAGCTAAAATCAAATCATAGGCCAAAGCCAACGATTGATTTGATAGGAGGATGTCTTGGGCTACAAACCTGAACTTGTTCGATGGGCCAAGCACTTCCTCCTCACCCAAGCACTGTTCCTCGACACCGTAGCATTCGGAGCCAATCCCGGGCAGCTTGAACCTTCCGACAGCCCCCAGGATCAGTTCTCAAGTGACGAGGCATACACGCAAGGCATAACCACCGCTATCTACCAGCATATCCCCGTAAAGTTTCACTTGCTCGTGGATGCACAGATATATAGTGATTTTGCCAAAGATGTGCGTGCTTAATTTGGTGCTGTTTTCTTTCTGACCTGACTTTTCAGTTTATTCGCGAGCACAGCGATGGACGCTCGAGTGTCATCAACGCGATCAGGAACGCCCTCCCCCTCATTCTCGACGGTCTCAACATTGAATCCAGCATTCTCACCACGGCCAAGGCGGATCGCAGCAAAAGCGCTGCTCTCGCCGATCTTCTATGCTTCCCTCAAAAGAAGCTAACGCTTTACGCTCCCGTTCTATTTCCTGGACGTACTCAAAATATGGCGGAGTGTTTTACCGGGCCGATTATCATGAAGGTGAGTCGCGATGATTTTTTTCTCTCTCTCTCGATCAGCGCTAATGTCGTGAAGGTGCATCGGGTCATGTTGTTTGGCCCCTCGAGTCTCATTGAAGGGAACAAACCAGCAGCCAAATCGAACGGGGTCAAGCTTGGTATTAAGGGCCCTACCCCTACATCTATTTCAACGGCAGCAACTCTGGTGTGTTTTTAATTCATGTTACAATCTTCTCTATTAACGATTGATCACCCAGGCTCGATTCGTCCTATCCCGCGACACGGAATGGGCCTCCAAAGGTGCCATTTCCGGAACGGAGTGGGAAGCAGAATATCGCGCGTACCACAAAATGCTCACGTGCAACATTCACCTACCGCACGTGAAGAAGATCTTCAAAAAGGTTCAAGCATTCGTTTTTGCTGGGGTAATCATACCTTCGACCGGCACCCACACCCTCGTTGACGATTCAGACGTGGAGGACGACATCAACGATGCCATGCGGCGATTCGAGCTTGGCCCCAATGGCGACGATTCAGACGACGGTCTGAGGCCCGGTCCGGCGCGTATCGCGGACCCTCCTGCGCCTGCACAGGAAACTGTCCCCGTCATCAACCAACCGCGCCACGTTCGTTTTGAAGCCCCAGCGCAGCAGGAAGCGGAAGCAGAAGTGGAAGTGGAAGCAGAAGCAGAAGCAGAAGCAGATGAAGCTCCAGTTTGGATCCAGGGCAAACGTGGTCGTAAGAAAACCACGGGGGCAGGTGCAGCCAGCGTCCCAACACGTACGCGTAGTAGGCAATAGACATACTCACATTACCCACCAGAATGAAGAAATCTGCCCGGGATCCATTCAATTTATTTTTTCTCTCTGTGTGAACCGAGTCAAATGTCGTATATATTAGACCATAGTTTTTATCTTAGAAAGGACTGCTGGCTCAGTTGCTTATGGTGTGACTGAAATCAAAATGCTGGTCATTATAAGGTCGCTGGTTCGACTCTATGAAAAGCCTCCCGTTCCCAAGTATACAATTAGCTATCTAATAAGAGTGTTAAAGTATTATATTTTTCATTATATTTGCCCTTGGCGCTCAAGGACTTCGCACTAAGCCCAGTCATAACAGGCTTGTTAACCCAATAGACGCCTTAACTACCCTTATAACCTTGCTGGCCCTTATCATCCTGTGAATCCTGATAATCTTGTCCTTGCCTTATCTAATTGTTCCATCTTATCATGTAAGATAATGCCGCCCCGGCCTCAGGGCCTGATAAGCCGTTATCAAATCTTATCGGCTTCGGCAGATTTTTCCGACATGTTCCGGTTATCCATATCCGGAATATCACCGACGATTGATGGCATCGAGTTTTACCCGACTCTCCCCTCTTCCTTTTCCCCCCAGTTGCTCGCTCGTCGCCCGCTGGTTCTCCGACCTCTAGCATACTGCGGCTCTGCTAAGTCTGCTCTCACTCTCTCCCGCTTTCATACCCTTCCATAACTGCCTCTTACAGTCGTTGGACACCCGAAATCTCCTCCCAAGGGCCAAGACACGTCCTCTGCGGAATGAAAGACCCAAGACAGGGCTGGGGCTGCACTTGACACACTGTGTGTCACTGCTCTCCGATGGCCCTCGCTGACTATTATCCCCGTTATCAGCTGTCCCCGCGCCGATGTCAAGTTTTCGCTGCGATATTTTCCGGCCGTCGCTAGGCACCTGACGGATGAACGACAAGAACACTTGCGCGGGCAGAGGCAACGACACCTCCGCCTCGCCTGTGTGCCCGTCCAGGCCCATGGCCACGCTATGCCATTTTGTATGTCGGACAGGCCCGCCCTTTCCCCTACTTTCCCTCTAATATCCGCTAACACTTTCGCAGGCACTGAGATATCGCTTACAGTCACATCGGTCGTCGTTTCGGCGTGCCGGTGGTCGTTCCACCCCGGGTGCGTTAGACCTGCTTTCTGAGATGAGCTATCTGTTAATTATTTTGCAGATCTTGTTCGGGTTTGAAGGCGCGGTCCCTCTCCCCCATCCACTACTGACCTCTACTGACATAGCAATCGTTCCGACATCATGCATGTTGCCGTCACTGACTCCGCGCGCCACATGCCGCGTTTCGTGTTGTATGATATCTTCGTGTGCGTCATTTCCTCTCCCCTGTCCACCAATGACATGGCAACCATTCGGACATCGTGCATCTTACCGTTACTTACTCCGCGTGCCACATGCCGTACTTCATGATGTGTGGAATCTTCGTGTGCATCATTCTTATATGTTGGTTGCTCGGCGTCCTGGTGTGTCCTCTCTCCCCCTCCGTCTCCAACAATTAACACTCATCCAGACACGGCCCTCCGGCATGGTGTTGCCGTTTGTCACATCCTTGTCGCCGTCCTCGCCGACCTTAAATTGATGTATGTCGTGCTTCCGCTCCATTCGCACTAGGATATTCTAACTGATGCGAATACAGGTTGTCCCTTCACCTCCGACGTGCCGGCGGGATGGCCGTGGTTACAACACCTGCACTGAGTTGTGAGTAAACATCCTTCAACGAGGAACCAGCTATCTAAATACCGGCGTTAGTTGGTTCTATATGTGTTGGTAGTTCCTACGTACCCTGTTCTCTAGTTCGTAATATATCTCTTTTCTTCTCATACCGTGGTGAGTACGCAATGAAACCAATGAAAACCCTGCCAAACGGTTCCCAAATATGTTGCAAACCTCCATATTCCTCGATAACTGGGTTAAATTGGCGTTAATTGTCGGGAACATGGCCATTCATATAATGTTCAACAATGATTCCTAATCCTCAAATTATCCCCAATTATCCTCAGTTGGGGACTTCGGGCTTCCTGATGAGGGATCGTCTTCCACTCGAATAGCTCATTGCTGGGCTGCCCGTCGGCGGCAAGAATCTCTTCAGTGAGATGATGGCCAGAGCAACAACTGCACGCACTCATCCTCTGCAACTCTTCCAATTCTCCTCATTCTGGGTGAGAGAGACAGTAGCCGTTGATCTGCCTTCCGGAGCACGCAAACACTAAGCGCGCGGTAAATATCATGGCGGACTCACCTGCATGTACGCTCCGAAGTTCGTGTACGTCTCCGGGCCAGGTTTCACAAGGGTTGCGAAGTCGACACCGCTGCCTATCGTGTGCGCGACGCTTGAGACGTACACCACGTGCGAGGTGAGGCTCGTCGTCCGCGCAGCGAGGAGTTGCGGAGCAATGAGTTTTGTGAAGAGGAACAGGTCGACGGGGTAACCCGTCGCAATCTGGGTTCCAGGTCTTCGGTGAGCCTGAAAGGCCCGATTGGCGCGGCTGCGTTGTTGATTAGGACCTGAAGTCGCCGGGTGGACCTGATCAGCAGCGAATTAGTTGATATGTGCGCAGCGTACCTGGAGGGGCTCGGGATACTGTATTTTTTCGTTCAATTCGACAGTCGCCCGTTGTCGAACGTGAACTTTGGCAAGTGTCACGCGTTACCGCGGTCAGTTGTCGAATTACTTTTCCGGTTCAAAAAATTGCTCAGAAATGCTTATTTTGCTCGGAAAGTTCGCCAAAAGCGATCCGGAGGACGTTCTGCACTCGAAAGAAGCAGATCTAGTTTCTTCCATATTGGGACCTCGCTGTCGAAATTTCGCCCGTGTCAAATTGGTTAAAATTGTCACTTGTCACCCCCCTTGTCGAATTGAACGAAGAAATACAGTATGCTTTCACTTCCGCAGCGGTGGTGCGGGTAGCGGCGAGAGAAAAAGGTCCATGATGGTGATGGGGCGGATGTTGGCGGATGGAAAGTCCGGTTTTATGGCCGCCTGGCCCGGGAAGAGTTCTAGGCTGCTAAGCAGCAAACTTACATAAGCAGGAATCGGTTACAAAGTGCGCAAAAAATAAACCTTTCGGTGTTGTGGCAGGTAATGACGACAGGTTTGGCGTGCTTAGCAATGGTCCGGGCTGCCTCGAATCCCATCCCGTTGAGAGAAGTCCCCGTGATCAGGACTGAACGAACGAAGAATCTGAGATGAGCACGGAAGTTGACTCAGAGAAGCAAAGTCACGTACCATTCTTGCCCTTCATCTCATCAGCGAGGGCGGTGGCGATTTCCTCTGCAGTCGTGGTGGATAAAAAGGTTGCGAACATCATGATGAATCCGGAGAAAGTGGATAGTGCTTGGAAGATCTTTATATGATGGGAAGATGGCGTTATTGTCGATTTGCTGTTCCCGTAGAGCGGGACGGCCCCGTAGAAACATTACCGCTTGCTGAGACAGCTCTGCTCAGTTAATTACGGAACTTTAGGGAATGCTGCCTCCTGGGATCTTCAAGAAACGTACCTGGACCACCTCCTACCAACAGCTGCGTGCGCCGACATATTGATCATTCCCGTGTTGGTATTTTGGCCAATTATCGATCGTCCCGTCAGATGCGGCAGCTGATGAATCCTGCGAGTGTCAAGGAAGTCGCGGCCAAAACGGTCATCCACGCGGGTCAGCCCAGCCCCGCTCGCATTCGGACTAAGGCTGTGGATATTGGAAAATTCATATAAATCGACCCGTGAAATCGATCAATATTGCCTGTCACTACACAGGAGGCAAAAAATGGGGCATGTGCACTTTATATGCCATGGAGTCATCATGCCAGGCATGTGGCAGGCATGTACCCAGGCAGTCAGCAAAGCACTTCATCCCGGGGTTAGTAACCACTGCCGACCACAGCATTTATATTTTGTACCTAAGCTCGGGCAGGCGGTTTTTGAGCCAAGCTGTCGGATATATGTGTGTTAATTTTTCCCATTCCTGACGAAATTACAGGAAGCATACTAAAAATAGGACTCACAAAGAAGTATTCGACCCTGCCATCATTCCCGGTGTTTCTGCCGCGACCCTGCCGTCATTCCGTCTTTTGTGCTGTCAGTAATGCCCGAACCCGTGCCGTGCAACTGCCTGGGTACATGCTTGCCACATGCCCGTACAGCATGTAATGTACACATACATGCCCCAGGTTTTGCCCGCTGTGTAAGCCTTCCACTCGAACACCTCATGTCGTGTCACCGGCTTCGCGGAGGACTATAGGGGCAGAATCCGAGCTGAGCGCAATTAAATTATAATCATGCTTTGAAGTGTTCTACGTCAGCGAAATCGCGAGTCTATTAGCATTTTGCAATGAACGAACATAGGTATTTCGGAGCTACAACCCCACAGGCTTCTGCACTTGTCACTACGCAAACCCTCCATTCATTACTGCTTGTGGTTCATCGAGAAATTCCTGGACTGATTCCACTTCCAGACGCGAGATCCAGATGCACTCACCACTTGGTCTTCCAACATGAACAGATGGAATGTGCCTGCCGGCCTTCGGCCACATATAGCAGAGAATTCACGGAACGGAGATTAACGAGGGTTGTGTAGCAACTCCAGGACAGGCCTCTGTCACAGTTTATGATTACCACTCAAATTCAGATCATCGCATATAAGAGGCACGCACCTCCAAGCCTACATATTGCCCTCCTGCCGGAACTAGCTCCCCACCATCCTCGCTCCATGCCTCGACTTATTTCGCGTATTTTCGCCGAACTCGACACCTTTTTCGCATTCTCATGGTGGGACTGGAGTACCACCATCATCCCGGGGTCCATCTGGGGCATCGGCGCCGCACTCGCCTCCATGCCTCGAGTTCCAAGAGCAATGTCGCGTATTTCCGCCGAACTCGACATCTTTTTCGCATTCTCATGGTGGGACTGGAGTACCACCATCATCCCGGGGTCCATCTGGGGCATCGGTGCCGCACTCGCGGGGCAGGTCTCACCGACATTAATCCTATACCGCTTTCCTCGCCTCATCGTCTGGCTCACTCTCTTCATATACCTCTTCGACCTATCAAACCAAATCGTTGGGGTCAGCGAGGACCGCGTGAACAAACCGAACAGACCAATTCCGTCGGGGAAAGTGACCCTTGCGGGCGCGAAGCGTCGAGCCGTGGTCGTCCTCGTTGCATTTCTCGCGATTGGGACGATTTCGCCGTGCCTTCTGCCTGAATCGGTTTGCTGGGCGCTGGCAACAGGATTTCTTTCGTGGACATCGGCTGGACACCATTGGTTCGGCAAGAACACGGTCGCGCTGATCCCTGGGACGTGGGCGCTGTTGAGCGGGTCGTGGAGAAGCATATCTGCACTCACCCCAGCGGCGCAGGGATATATTTATGGGATGGCGCTCTGGAGCGCATTATTGACGAATATCCAAGACCTGCGGGACGTCATCGGAGATCGGGCGACTGGACGGAGAACGTTGGCAGTTGTGTTCGGTCCCGTCCGTGCACGCAGGATTATCACGGGCGGGACAATTCCGGCTGCCATTTGGGTTTTATGGGCTTGGGATATTCTCGCTGTCGCGCCTATCAACATCACGGTCGCGCATGTTTTCTTGGGTTACCGCGTCATGTACGCTAAAGCTGGACCACGATATGATCACAAGACTTATATGGTCGGTTGAGCGTTCTTTATAACAGCACCACACAGTACTGATATACGCACCACAGATGTACACCTATCTGTTTTGCTTGATCCTTGCGCTTCTCGCAGTCCAGGATGTTATCCCAGTGTGGCTGCGAGTGTAGACGGGTTCGAGGGGAAGAAATTCATGGACATCCACCAAGTTAGCCACGAGACATACGATTTAAATCAGTCCCTAGATAGCGCTACATATCGAAAAAGAAGGGATGACGCGTCAGCGCTTTTCATAAAGCCGAAGGAGTCCCGGGATCACGACGAAATTCCTTAACCCTGCTTTCCTCGCACAGCATCGGAGGAGTTTTGTTCTTATGAGAATCGTTGGAGGTAGCACTGGCGGGGTGCATTGAAAACATCCAGAGAACGTCTGAGAGTATTCGTAGCGAGCGCGTCTAGGCGTGTCTGAAGCCCATCGAACGGCGAGGAAGCCAGGTTTGCGTTGGAGTTGCAGCCCAATATTGGACCAGAGCTTCAGATCCCCGCAAGAAACCGCCATGTTGAGCCCTGAGCCTGAGCCCGGAAGCGAGTGTCGCAAGCCTCCAGGGAGCGCGATGGTGGTAGTTTCGCAAGGTCGGATCAGATCCGAATATTCCGGATCAATCCAACCAGGCCGAGTATCCGCACCTTCCAACTGTCTGGATCTGTTTCCAATTTTTACAGACCCTCCCTCGAGCCACAGGTTTCACATGTGCTATATTACTCTCAAAGGCTACCAAAGGAAATCCGAGATGCACACCGCAAGTAACAATTTCCACATCACAGCTCCGCCAATCCACAACCTAAGACCAGCAGCATCAGCCCAAAATGAATTCAAAGAGAGAATATGTTATCAGCGCTCCGGCGCCGGCACCGGGGCCGGGGGCGGGGAGAGGACGAAGGTGAAGTACTGCGGATGCGTCAGGAGATGTAGGAAAGGAGAGGACGCACGACGGGAGTGCCCACGCCGTAAGCGTCGTGGAACGTCGGGAGATCGCCCATGATCGCGAATAGCGCTGAAGGGGTAAACCTACGATTAGGACAGGGAATGGAAGGGAAGGGATGCACGCTCCGCCTCGACATAAATGATCTCGGTGGCCGGCGTGTCACCGTTGGTGTTCATCCACTGCGGGAGGAGCGCGTTCGTGCCCGGGGAGAAATGCCACTGCAACATGAGTTCGGCGTCAGCGTTTATTGGGTTGAGGGACGGGGGGACGCACGATGCCGCTCTCGATCGGCTCGTCGATGTACGTGTAGTCGCTGAAGCCGCTGGCGCCGTCGCTGGAGGGCGAATTCGGCACGGCTACGAAACATATGTGGTTAGTTTTGGAATCTGGCTGCGCGCGCAAATGCAGGGCGGCGTACTGTGCGCGACGGGACCGAGGACGTTATAGCTTGAGGCAATTCGGTCTGAGCTGTGGGGTCGGAATGGAGTAGGAATCAACGTACTTGGAGCCGGTGTCACCTGTGCCGATGTCGCTGGAGATCGAGGCGTAGCCCACAACTAAGTATAACATGTGTACGTCAGTACACGCCTCCTAATGCTGCTGCTGCACACTGACCCCCGCCGAAGAACCCTTGTGAAATGCCGCCGATGATCTTGAGGTCGATGAGCGCGTCCGGCTCGCTCACGGAGTACGTGAGTGATACGACCATCGCGTCAATCTGGGTGGGCACGAGGTGGCCCGACTGCCCGAAGTCGTTGAGCGCGGGCGCGATGAAACCACAGGACGCATCGGTGTTACGAGAATGTTGTCCGTGAGGCTGCCTGGGATCAGGCGGTGAAGTGGAAGGGAGGGAGGGAACGCACGTTATACCGGGGTTTGAGGATCGCCAGGCGATCTGCGCGGGGCGGCGGGCTGGCGGACGCAGGGAGAGGCCACGGCGGAAGCGATCGGCGTTGGAGAGGAAGGGTGCGTAGGCTGAGCGCGGCGCGGCGGCGGAGCGCCGGTTGCGGTCAGACGGCAGAATGGAGCGGGGCGGAGTCGTAGTGACCTTCGTCACTTCGCATCTTCGCTTAAAGGTGCGAAGGTTCGTGACTTTGATGGAAAGTTGGGAAAGTTCGTCACATTGGCGAGTTTTCAGGGAAGTTCGTGAGACACAAATCAAACGCATCAACCCGGCCATCATTTTTCTTCAACTCAAGTCTCTCCGTATTCTTTTCATATAGATACCTTTGCTTAACCGCTAACCTCTAACCCGAACCATTAACCATTAACCACTAACCACTAACCCTAACCCAAACCCAAACCGCTAACCTCTAACCACTAACCTACCGGCCACTCTCGGCAAATTGATGGCACGCATCACTCCTTGATGTGCCGAGGAGCGCCGCTTGACAAGTAACTCACAGAAGCTCGTCAAAATCACGAACTTTCCCGGATTTCCATCAAAGTTACTAAGTTTCCCGAAACTAAGCGAAGTTACGAAGTGACGAAAATGGCGTGGACTCAGCGGGGCGGGCTGAGCCTGGTGATGGAGCGGGCGACGTCTCGGCCGCGCTCGCGGTGAGGCTAGTGGCGAGGGCCCACAGCACTGCGACGGGGAACGTGAAGCGCATTGTGGAATGCGGAAGGAAAGGACCGTGGGTAGAGCGAATCCCAGGGAGTTGAAGGATCTGGATATGCCAAGGGGTAGAGTGGTCGATCACAGGGGGTCGGGGCGGTTAACTAGATCCTCAGGGGACGGGAGAAGGTGATTTCGATAAGGTGCCTATTTTTGCGAGTGTTCCCAGACAGGTCCTCCACTCAAGTCGTGAAAATGTGGACCGGGGCTTTAGAATGCGTTCGGAAAATGGATGGGCCAGGAGAAACTTCGAATTCAACTGGTTTTCCAGCTCGATGTGCCTCAACAGAAGGTATGTATTTAGTAAAAGTTCGCCGGGGTTATGCGTGGAAATCTGCCACGTCCTTGGTCCGCGTTAATGTTGATTCTTCAGCTTAGACTGTTAAAACGCGGGGAGTTTCACTTAGTACGTCTGACAAGACTCCACATTCCGAGTGGTTTGTTGAACCGTTTCATGAGGTGTTTGGAGTCCAACGTCTATCCTAACATCAAGCTGAGACAATAGTGCCGTTCAAAGTTCCCCTTTTTGGCTCCTGTTTGCGCTCCTGGTTCGTTTCCTGTTTGCTTCCAGGAGAACAACCAGGAGACGCAAAAGGGACCAAGTAGGGACAACTTTGCAAAAAGGGACACCTGTATCTCCTGGTTGCAAATTTGTCCCTAATTGGTCCCTTTTTACGTTTCCTGCTCGGTTTCCTACTCAACCCCAATCAATCTCCGCTTCGGCAGACTCTGCCCTCGAGCCTTTGCCCCGAGAGATCCTATTCCCTCGCTACACTGCACACTTCATGGATTGTGCACCCTAATCTTCTGAGCTACCACTCCCCGTATTCTCTTCAGACTTGAGTCAGAGCATCGATGTATGCCGAGCTATGCCGAGACCCAGTCCGAGCCCGATAAACTTGAATCAGCCATCCACAGGGTAGTAAGGGAACTTGAAGGGAACACATCGAGTCTATGTCTCTATGTGCGCTTTGACCGAAGGCGGCCGCCGCTGCGCTCTGAGGGACACGCACACACGGAGCAGTGATAGCGCGTGAGCCGCCTGATGCCAATGCGCTGGGTTTGAACTTGTTGAGAGGTTGCCGAGACTTGCCGAAGTGTCGCTTCAAGTAGGAATACTCTCCTACTTGCTTCCTGGTTCAAAAATCCCAGCCCTGGGGTTTCAAACATGCTCCTTTTTAGCTCCTGGTTGAGTTCCTACTTTGTCCCTTTTTGCCCATTTTACTGCCAAAGGAACAAAAAGGAAGCAATCAGGAGCGCAAACAGGAAGTCAACCAGGACCAACTTTGAACAGCACTAATTTGTTCAACTTCGCCGCTGGAAAATGATGAGGAAAATGTAGTAGAATCCGTGGATATTGCATCGGGGTTCTATCGTATCCTATTTGCCTCATCTTTAGATCACTTGAATGGATCTCAGATGACAGCCGAGCGATAATGAACCAAAGTGATTGATGAGGATGTACCAAAGCTGGAAAGATGGCACATGGCACATTGGCGGGAGAGACGGCACATTCCAGATCAGAGGCGGCGCATTCAGATCAATGTGCCGCATTTGAACCAGAGGCGGCACTTTCCCTTTTTGAGCATGTGCCGCCCTCGGTAAAGCCCTCTGTGACTCGGTCGCGAAATCGCCACGTGTCATTTGTTCCGTCCCCCTTCTCTCTCTCCTACTGCCACCACCCCCCGCACACAACCCGCAAGCACTTCGAAAAAGCCCGTCAAAATGGCTCCCTCCGCATCAAAGCACACCGCCGCCGACATGGACTTCCTGGATGGCGTCTCGGGATGGAAGCTGATGGATTTTCAGAATGTTGTACGTCGCGTCGCGTCGTGTCGCGTCTCCATCCGTTAACCCGCCAGTGAGAATTATTATTCTAGCGCACACAGAACTTCAAGTTCGTCCAAGCCGCGCAAGAGACGTGCGGAGACTACTACTTACCACCATAATCGATGCTTCCGAGTCTGACGGGATCGTGATCGAACCGCCGTTTGAACGGTGAGTTCTTTCAATCTATTTCAGATCCGCTGGTGACAACTATTGTAGTGCCTCCTGCTTCATAGACGTGGGGCCCCGGAACCAATACCGCTGTTGCCGGGTGTATTCAATCCCGCTGGTACCCGTAAGTTCATTTATTCACAATTCTCTACCGTTCTGAGTGGGATTACTAGATGTGCTGTCCCACATTCCCTCGACCCAGTGGAAAAACACGATGTACTCGACGACCACCTGCCTTGACGCGATCCAGTCGGTGTCATTCATCATGCCCATTTCCGATATCAACGAACCAGGTAACATTTACGCTTATAGCTACCCAAGCGCTGATAATTTCACCAGCCGCTGATTTCTTGAATGCAATAGGCTAAAATGTTTGAAAATACGAAGGAATCTGCGAGTTTTTGCTAGTGCTTCAAATTCTGCAAGCTTTGCAGCTTGAAAGTCGTGATAGTGTTCGATGCGAAGTTACATTGGGGTTAGGGTGCAGTCAGAGTAGTTTAAGCAGAGTTTTTTTTCCCCTCGACCGGAGTCAATAGTAGGACGAGCCCGAACTGACTTCGTTATGAATATTTATTTCGGACCTTCGGTGCGCACTTCACCTTCAGAACCAAGCACACAGATACCCACGACGCGGCCGCGGGCCGCCGCAACAGGCGGCAACACAGAGATGGCACATTTAGCTCGCAGCCGAATGTGCCGCCTCTGGGTTGAGGCACGGCACATAAGCTGGCCCATGTGCCAGGTTTTGACGCATGTGCCGTCTCGCTCGCCAATGTGCCATGTGCCATGTTTCCAGCTTTGGTCCATCCCGGTGATTGATTAGGGAGCTCAAAGTTGTCCGGCGCCGGACGCTTGTGCGTTTTTTCGCCGGACGCTTTTCGTCATGTGACTTTCCTCTTGTCACATCAACTGTCAAACTCACAGCGCCGACTACGCCGAACATCGTTCTACGTCGTCGTTGGCAACATCGGCGAGCAAAATTTGAAGCGAGAGTCATCGCATGAGAGGATTGTTGAGAGCATACTACCTAGCAATTAATGATCAATGCTATAAAAAGTTTGTGGGAGATTGGTAGGAGAGCCATTTCAGAGTCTCAGACATTGAAAGATGCCCCGACGTTCCCGACGTTTATGCCCGACAGCGGCGGCGGCTGTCGCGCAGCGCTCGGCATTTGTTTGGTTTGAGTGATGTGTCAAAAGAAAAGTCACCTGACTAAAAGCGTCCGGCGAAAAAGCGTTCCTGCGTCCGGCGCAGGTGCCCGACTTCGAGGATATTTTTCTTGCTGGGGTTCGAATCTCACTGTTAGCGCAGGCTGATGACCTCCTCATCGTTTCCCTGTCAGTACGTGGTCTCCGTGCTAAATTGTCCACTCTGGAACGTTGGTGCGCGTTGAACTTCATCCTGGTTAACTTGATAAAAACAATCATTCTAATCTTCGGACCGGTAGTCTCGCCGCCTCCCACCTTCCACCTGGGTAACACACAGCTCGGCATCAAGTCAGAGGAGAAATATGTGGGCATCAATATTCGAACAGATACCAAGAATATTTTGGCTGAACACTACAAAGCTAAGGGACGCACCGCTCGCTACTGTGGACACCGCATCATGGCGATTGAAGACATGACGGGAAGATTGACACCGAAGGAACTTATACAGCTATACATGGCCCGCATCAATTGTCACTTGATCCACGGATGCGAAGTATCGCCGGACAGTGAAGACGTGCATGTCAAGCAATTATGTAAAGTTCAAGTCAGCTTCATACGGCAAATGCTCAATCTCCATCGTCGGTCCATGATTGCCCCGCTCTTCACAGAAACCGGGATAATGCCTCTCCGAGTACGACGCCTCCTACTCGATCTCAGCCACCTCGGTTATTTCCTTGGTCTAAATAATGACTCTTAAGCCCGAGCCGCTCTCAATAGTTCGATTGATCTTTCCGGCAAGGGTAAAACATCATGGGTCAAAGATCTCATCAAGGCTGCTTCGAGAATGCCATTCCACTGCCCAGCGCTCGTATTAACTCGATCTACATCTATTCGTGACATCGAGAATTACGCAAAGTTGGTGCAGAAGCTGATGATGGAATGGCTACGAGGAGAAATCGACTCGTCTGACAAGCTCTACTTGTTACATGGACATCGTGAACCTCAAAAGGACAAAGGACCGATCCAAGTTACCTCCTGTATGCGGCATTACCTCACTATGGTGAAGACTCAGAAACATGGCGAGGCCACAACCTCCCTGTTGCTTTCGACTCACCTATTGGCCGTGGAAGTCTTGCGTTACGTCGACCATGCCTACCCCCTAGTGCCACGATCGGAACGGCTCTGTAAGTTCTGTAAGAAGGAAGTAGAGACCCAAGAACATGCCCTGATCACCTGCAAATCCTCGGACGCGCTAGCTGAATTACGAGCAATTTTCTTGAGCAAACTCTTCACTGATCTCCCAGACTTACAACGCCAGATGGCTGAGCTTTCAGAAACAGAGTTTCTCAAAGCCATCATCCATCCGAGATCAACAATCGCGCTGGTTTCCAAGTACGCATTTGAAGTCCTAGAATTGTTCTACGCCGTCCCCGTGTTTCGTTAGAGCTTGTGAGAGGCATACCCGAGTTGATGTGCTAATTTCTTTTCGTTTTTCAGCGTTCTTTTGGTTCTACCGCGGCGAGTTGTACGTTTCGACCGAAAGCTGCGACTGTGAGCTCGGCTAAAGGAATTCTGAGAGGCCCAGGGGCGATAGTGTAGATAGTGCGTGTACACCGGGAAAATCCCTGGAAACCGGCGTTCATGAGTTGGACCGTGCCGTGTAATTCTACCTACCTACCTACCTACCTAGCAATGATCGATCAACCAGACAGATCACTAGGTCTGTTTAGAAGTGTCTATTGATCTGTCTGGTTGATCGATCGTTGCTAGACTTGGGCTAGACTCGGCTAAATTTCTAAGTTTAGGCGATGCCGGAACGTAGTGATTCGTTCAAAACATATGCTCAATCTATACTTCGGAGTCCATCAAAACCACGGACAGCGTGTCGTTGGACAAGGATGGTCTTTTGTTCTGCGCGCTCTCTATGGGTGCCGATTATGATCCTGGTCTCGATGGAGCTGGTCCGGCAATTTCCTGTGCTCTCGCCAAGGAGGGTTTCGGACGAAGACTGGTTGAAATGTTGAGGTCGTTCAAAGACTCAGACCCGGAGCTCAGGAAACGCCTGGCGATCTGGCGCGACGATCTTCGCGAGGAGTTACGAACAAATTCTTCCGGCCGCCTCGGCAAAAGCCAGCCCAAGTTATCCAGGAATATCCCTGATACATTTCTTGACCTCCATGTTGCACGACTATATCTTGATCCCCTAACCTCCAGGTCGCCGGACTGCTCAGCGCAATTTTGGATGGCATGGGGCGGATCTGCTGGGGAAGCTCCATAAGAACCTCTGGCCTGGCGTCGCGCTCAGAATGATCACTTCGGTAAAAATCTCCGCTATTCTGTTTTTAACATTGTTCCTGATACAGTTGTTAGCGTCTTGTCCTTTACAATTCGGATTCCAAACAATTCTTTTCACCATCGACGAGGGCGATACTGCTTAAATATACGCAGCTCAAGACATATAACAAGGAATTTACTGATTCCCCCGAGTTGGACGTGTATCGGGTTAGAGTCTCCGCCGGCAATTTTGTGGTGTTGGCACAACTGGGAGCCTTCTCTTCACTTCCTGATGCAGATATCAAGCTGGTATCCATTCCCAGGGTCATTCTTGCAGTATCAATGAGAGACACATCGTTGCCATCTACAAATGTGAGCTTATTATTTTCATCCTGTTTTTACTTGCCAACCCCTCCATTAGTTGGCGCGAATTCCCTCGACTTCGGAACAGGATGCTTCATCTGACTCAGGGAGCAATTCGATAGGAACAGCTGAAAGTGGAGACGACATCATTGATGTAATGGACTCCGATGAGGAGGATCTCGTGAACGCCCATCGGATCCTGGCGGCTAAAGGAGTTGTTGACCTGACTCATCATTTCTAAGACGTCGGGTTTTTCTTAGCCACATTGCACATTCAGAGTAGTTCGAATATTTAGCCAATCATTATGTTTGATATTATTGTTCATGGGGGCTGGTTGATATGTTACTTCAGACACACGCACTTATCTCCTGTGCCCATCTGGAGTGTACCATCCTTTTTACTAGACCTCCGTGCTGCTATACAGTCGGAAAACCTGCTAATATTCTGGACACGCTTAGGACAAAGATCAAATTAATTATCCCAACAATTACAGTATACGCTACAAGTGACAGCGAGTTTGACACGATTGGCCACAAGACAGGCTCCCGCCATAAGGTGTGTGCGGGTGTTGCACTCGTTCGGGGGCCGGGTCGCACGAATGTTGCGAGTGCCGCGCGAAGACGATGAGCTCTATTCGGGCGCAGGGAGGCGAGTTGCGCGACGGACGGGAGCTGCTCCACGAATGCAGGGGTCGCGAGGCGAGGTGCGCGAGGAGTAGCCATCCTCATTCTGCGCATTCAGGCCGCGCTCGGAGACGCTGGAGTTGCGCTCAGTGCAGAGCTCGGGCCTCCGCTGCGGCAAGTAGCGCGAGTACAAAGCGAGGCGCGTGCAGTACAGGACAAAATACGCGGCTCGAGTCGTGCACAGTACGGGGCCGTATGACAAGGACCCTGCAATTCTGGCTCGGGCCTCCGCCCCGGTGAGCAGCGTGTCTGAGAACTTGGATGCGCACGGGCGCAGGTGCAGGTGCGGTCATGGAGATCATGAATCCGCGCGAAGCGTTGAAGCGCGTGAGGCGGGAGGCGGTGCGCGCGTTGGTACAGCGGCGGGGATGTGGATTCGAGGACGTGGACGCCTCTCTCGCACGGTGGAGAGTGGGTGGAGAGTGCGCACAGAGGGGGTGGAATTTCCTGGTATCGGATCCGCTCACAGCATCGAGGAACGGACACTGCTACATGGTGCTCTCTTGTATGTCCCGTAGGCAGTACTTTGATATAATTCATGCAAGGTTAATGCAGCGCACGGGGATTGAGATGCTGCATTCAGAGATCGATACTCCATAAGAAGTGGATGGTGGGCGAGCGCACCTGGTATATCCGAGAGTAACGCGGTGACACGGAGAGCACACGAGTTGCGTGCACGCACAACACAAGATCTGGGTCAGAACCTGTGCAATTCCATGGACTTGCCTGTCCCATGGCTCGCGTACACACACTGCGGCGCGCTCGGCTCGAAGGATGCGCTCGGGCTCGAGGACGCAGCACTGTGTTTGCACTGGTGCCGCAAGCCCTCAAGAAAGCTGATGGGAAGGGAAGGGGTCCCGACAATCGCTTGCGTCGTTGAATACAATTTTAACGGGTGCCTCAGTGTTGACTCTTGAGTCGAGCGCAAACTTTGTTCTTGAGTGTCGAGCGCAAAGAAATTTCCTTAAAGGACTGCTGGAGGTTTGACGGAGGAGTTGCCTTACAGGGAAGGCTCGATCGTTGACGAGGCCCACCCAAAAGGCCTTGACACAGACGAGGCGACGATCGTTGGGAGATGTGACCCACCGCCAAAGAGAGCTCGGCAGCCACCTAGCGGAGTTTGAAAGTGGCTGACGAGTGATCGAGCCGGATCGGGCGATGACCAGGTCAGCGGTCACAACATCTACGGTATAGAACTTTGAGCTCCCCTATTGTGGGAACATAATGCAAACTCCGCTGACGCGCCAAACAACAACGAAGTCTCACTTCTCTTTTTCATCTGTCCGGCTGCTTCCGGCTCTCGGACGTAGTACACAATCTATCGGGGAGTGATTGGTATACGACCCTTTACGCTCGATTGTGGTCCTTTGTGCGCTCCGACGCCGGCAACCCCTGCATGCATCTCCCCTAATCGCCAATAAATGGCCCCCCATGTTCCCCGCCCGGCCGCTCTCATCCTGCCCACGCCATGCGTACCAGCATCAAGACCGTACTCGTCTCCGCCGCCCTCCTCCTCCCTTCCGTGCTGGCCGTTGTGCACGAGAGCCACACACACCTTCCCCACGGCTGGGTGGCACACTCCAGATCCCCGCAGATGCAATCATTCCCCTGCGCATCGGACTCGTCCAGCCCAATCTCGCTTCCATCGACGCACTCCTGAATGAAGTCGCGCACCCAGATTCCCCGTCGTATGGCAAACACTGGACTGCGCAACAAGTCGCTGAAAAGTTCGCCCCTCCCGTGGAGAGCGTCGATGCTGTCCTTTGGTGGCTCATTGACAGCGGGATCCCGACGGAGCGCATACGCGTGTCCGGCTCGCGTATCTAGATCGGCGAGTGGAAGCGCGTGGTTTCGTGTCTACAGCTAATCGTATGCGCAGAGGTCAATTCCACCGTCGCGGAGGCGGAGAAACTGCTCAAAGCCGAGTACGATGTCTACCAGCACACCTCCGGCTAGAAGCACGTTGGTCCGTCCTCTGCTGCTCTTCGATAATTCGCGCCCATTGCTGATGCATCGCAGGGTGCAAGGCGTATCACCTCCCAGCGCAAGTCTAGCGGCACATCGACCTCATCACTCCTACCGTGCACTTCAACACAGCCATCGGGAAGCACGCCGTCTTCAAGCCTCTCTCTGTCGAGCGCCGCGGCACCGACAACGCCGCGGTGCCGCAGAAGCTCGCTGTCGCGTATGACACGACGACGCAGCAGTTCACCGATTTGAGCAGGTGCTCTACGCTGGTCGTCTCTTTCCCTCCCCCATCTCGTCGCAACGCACTGACGCGTTGTAGATGACGCCTGTTTGCTTGCGCGCGCTCTACGGCCTGAACAACGTCACGCTTAAATCGACCGCCAGCAACAGCTATGGCATCGGTGCGCCTTTTCCTCTGCCCTTTCCACCGTTCCTTGCCGCTGATCGTCCCCCGCGCGCAGTGGAATACATGCCCCAGGCGTTCGTTGGGAGCGACCTGGACACTTTCGCCGCCACCTGGGCGACGGACCTCGTCGGCAAGCATCCCATGCTCGTGAGCATCGACGGCGGCGTACTGCAGACGACCACGACGGGCTTTGACGCGAATGGTGAGTCGAACCTGGATCTGCAGTACGGCATGGCACTCGTCAGCCCGTCACGCTGTACCAGGTTGGCGACGTCCCCATGGGTGCGTGCATCCGCAGATTCGTTGTGCGTTTCTCTGACGAGCGGCATTACGATAGGGGCGTCGTTTAACGACTTTCTGGACGCGCTGGACGGGTCGTACTGCACCTTTGACGGTGGGGACGACCCGGACCAGGATGGGCAGTATCCCGACCCGAAGACGAGCGGGTACACGGGCGCCAAGGCGTGCGGCACCGCCCCGTGCTTCCCTCCCACCTCGCCTTGCCTTATTGGTCTCATTCTCCCGCAGGAAGACAAATGTTATCTCGACAAGCTTTGGCTACAATGAGGCGGACCTGACGCCGTTCTATACGGCGCGACAGTGCAACGAGTATGCGAAGCTCGGGTTCATGGGTGTGACGGTGCTCTATCCATCTGGGGACAACGGCGTCGTCAATACTGAACGATGCGCAGGTTCCCCGGCGGGTGCCCGTATGTTGCCAGCGTTGGCGCGACGCAGAGTAAGTCCCTGAGCTCCGTGATGACTTCCCGCTCACGGCGGCGCAGTGATCGCTGGGCGCACGGTGTTGAGCCCCGAGTCTGCGTGCCAGGACGTCATCCAGGCTGGCGGTGGTGTACGTCCTTCTCTGTTCCGCTGACGACGTCTCTCCTTTCCCATGGTTTTGATTACCCTCGACGCGATACAGTTTAGCAACCGCTTCCCGACACCGGGCTTCCAGCAGACTCAGGTCTCGAACCACCTCACAGCACACCCGCCGCCGTATGGCAACCCGATATACAATGCCTCGGGGCGCGGGCTCCCCGATCTATCGGCTAACGGAGTAAACTATGTCATCACCGTGTGTCTCTCCCCTTTCTTCCGGGTCTCGTCATCTGAGTTTCTTCTTTTCCCTTTTTCGTGCGCGACAGATCCAAAGCCAGAACTACCGCGTATTCGGCACGAGCGCGTCCTCGCCCGTTGTGGATGCGATCCTGACGCTCATCAACGACGCGCGGATTGCTGCGGGCAAGGCACCCATCGGGTACATCAACCCCACGGTGCGTCGTCTCTGCATGTATTGGGAGATGCCGATGAAGAAGTAGATCTACTCCGCGCAGTTCGCGAGCGCGTTCAATGATGTGACCAACGGGACGAACCCCGGATGCGGGACGACTGGTGCGTGGTTTCCTCCTCTCTCTTCCCAACGAATACTGACGGCGCGGTAGGGTTCCAAGCTGCCGAGGGGTGGGACCCCGGCACTGGCCTCGGGACGCCCAACTTCCCGAAGTTGGTGAAGCTGTGGTCGGCATGCCTTGAGCTGTGCTATAATCTCTCTCTATTGTTGGGGTCGATGGTGAGCTGTGCCTGTTTCTTTGTGGGTGGATCCATACTGATGCATATTCAGATCTCTGTTCGTTGGGGGATAGTTTATTTTTGGGGATGACACGTAGTGGGAGAATTGACCAGGGACTAAAGTAGTGGTATCTCTGTGCGGTTCCCTTTTCGTGGTGTAGGGCTGTCGAAAGTAGTTGGAGTGGGGCACTAATTGCGGGAAGAAACACGATCGGGCCTTCCACAATGTGGCGGTTTTGGATGACGGTGGGACACTCGACCGACGAGAATGCAATATTAGCAGGGCAGTTGGACAAGCTGCCCCGAGAAAAGGAGAGAAACGCTGGTACATACGTGGTTAGCAATACGTCAGAATGGAGGCCTTTATGCTGTCATATCCCGAACACAGCTTGAAACCGAACGGACTTTTTGCTTTACTTCTCATCTACAAATCAGCTTTTTTTCCTACAGTTTGAACCCGCCCTCCCAATACTTCCCAAAAGTATTCTGGGGATCATAAATCGCCTGTATCCTCTTCAGTTCATCCAAGTTCCAACTCCCGACGCCTCCCATGACATCTTGGGTCCCAAGTGCATAGTTGAGGTAGACGAACCTGTTCAAGACCCCACGCCGTGCAGTCATGTCTTTTGCCCAGGCCAGATACTCTTGTACCGTCGCCTTCACAGCCACGTCGTCCGCCGCGTCCTGCCAAGTTATTGTTGCGGCATACACTATAGCCGCGTGGAATCGGCACTGAATGTGATTATGACACAAATAAATGCTCACAGACGAGGTCCCCGCTCTCCGGCGACAAGCCTGACGGATTTCCGCCGTGGCGCGATGCCGCAGCGGCGAGGCCGGCGTTAAGGGGCTGGAAGGTTGCCACCCACGTGAAGCCCGTACGCCCGAGGTGCGGCTCGAATATATCCTTGCCCTTGTCGACAATATCCATCATTGTCTGCACGTCGGGCGTGAACGTCAGGGATATCCACTGCGCGCGCACACCTTGAGGCCCGACGCTGACCAGCTCGTCTGTGAGGCTAACGAGACTGGTCACCCGCAGGGTGGTCGCGACTGGCTCGAGCGTCGCAAGGGGCGCGAACAGCGGCGGGAACACCGTCGGCGCGCGATAGCCGACAATGGTCCAGACGAAGTAGTCCTGCGCGGCCGGGTTCCATCCGATCATCACCGCGGACATGCCTTTCGGGTCGTCCGCGAGCTTTGGAGGCATATCGGCGATGAACTCGAGGAGCGAGCGCGCCTTGGAGAAGGGGAAATGGAGAGAACCGCCCCACATCTCGCCGAGACGGTAGGTCAGCATATCGAAGCGGACGACGATCCCGAAATTGGTGCTTCCATACTTCAGCGCCCAGAAGAGATCGGGCTTAGACGTGGCATTGACATTTGCGATCGTGCCGTCGGCCAGGACAACGAGATAGTTCACAATGTTGTCGCTTCCGAGCCCGTGTTCGATGGATAGGAAGGAAATTCCGCCTGGCCTCAAATATGAGCTACAGTCTGCGGCGGAGAACGAACTGGACGCACCGCCCATTAAAAAGCCGCCCACCCCAACGTTCGATGCCCTCCCCCCGACTGTACTTAAGTTGTACGGCGCTAGCGCTTGGTATACCTGTCTCCAGATACAACCAGAGTCAATTGAAACGATCCCTTTATCTTCTTGAACAGATATAGCGGTGAGATTTCCAAGGTCGATGGTAAATCCCGATGGGCCAACGTTAGATCCTCCCCAGTTCTGATTTCCGCCTATTTCCTTCATCAAGTATTCGTTTGGGTTCATTGACGATATCGAGACATACCTGATTTAACCGCAAAGGGACACTGCTCTTCCTTGGCAATTTGAACGATGAGCGACATATCGTCGGCTGACGCTGGAGTGACGCGGCAAGCTGGACGGATCTCCCGCTGCTCCACGGAATAGTATCTGAGTTGCTGTGCTTCGTAAGCGTCATCTCCCATGAAGTGGGTCTGGCTGGGAAGGGCGGAATTCAACCGCGTACACTGACGCAGTGTGAGAACGAGAGCGGGACGGACATCAAGATGCGCACACACGACGAAGTTATTGCGGCAGTCGCGTTGAGGACGGACTGGGCGGAGAAAAGCAGATCATCCAGGTCGAATACCGTCTGAGTATCGTCTGCGAGACCTATGGCGAAGGTGGAGGCAAACGTGAACCAAGAGAGAAGTTTCATCAGAGATTTTCGCGGCCATTCTAAAATGCGGGACTTTTTGAAGGAGCTGATTCGCCGTCGCTGAGTTGGCCGAAGTATGTGTTGTTTGACATCGTGCGGCCGGTCGTATAGGTCCGCCGGCTCGTTCCGTTACCGCAAATCCTTCCACCGATGCCGGACTTCGAATTTTGAAGAGAAGGCGGGATCAACGCAGTGCTTCGTCGTCGCCCGATCGTTGCATGAGCCCAAGACAGTTCCTAGAGCAGCAAGGAGAAGAATCTGTGCCCACAGGATCGGGTCATCAGCAAGCCCTCGAAGCACCAGACGGGGAATCCGCAATCCGCAATCCGCACTTGTTGAATGATGAATCCGTAGTCCGCATTCTTGCCGCATTCCGCAAACCGCATCCCCAGATGATTATCTCTTGTGCTTATTACCCGCATTTTGAATTATTGAACGTTCCCGATGTCTGTTAGCACAGGTCAAGAGCTCGGAGCAAGCGACGTTGAAGCAAGGAGTTGGCAAGGAGCGAACTGAAGCCGGAAGGCAACGGCAGCACCGCCACGACGCCATGTGGCGATCATGCCGAAATTGATCCGATCATCCGACCACTTTGCCTCCGCTCACCATCGTGTTCTGGTCTCGCGGCTCTTTCCAGGTCTGTGGGCTAGCTGGTTCCTCACTCAACAATTAGATCTGCATGGTCTTCCGGTGTGCGCGTGTCCGAAGCTGAGACACCATTAGACGCGCTGCTGCCATTGTCACCAAGGGCCTCTTCGTCTTCCGTTCTCGAATCCAGTTCATCAGCATTCAACTCCTCTTCCTAGCACTGCTTGATGCCGGCTGCTCACGCGTGCTGTTTCGTCGCTCGGGCCACTCAAATTTCCATGGGCCCGGCTCTCTACCTGTCCACGCTGCGTAAATCGTCCAGACGATCCAAACATGTCGCTATGCACGCGCGGTAATACCCGCTCCGTCGCAGCATTCTTTTCTCCTTCGGCAGGATAATTCTGCAGAAGGATCCAGCGCTGCATGTTGAGACGAACCGAAGCTGTCGGTTGACCTTAGTTCAGCCCTCGTTCTCGTCCAATTCATGTCACCTGGGGGAGAGCGCAAGTGCTGGAATTCAATTTGTCATTTACATCCGCTTTTTATTGTAACCTTGTCCCTCGGCTAGACCGGAAAAACCAGGTACTGGAACGATTTTTGCCTTTGGGACACTTTAGAAGAACTCATTCATGCCAAGCCAGGGACTGACATAATTGCCGGAGAGCCGCGGCTGTGGAAAGGCTAAGAAGGAAGGTACGTATATGCAACATACGGGGTTCCAGCCGTCTATCGCGTCATGTAGTGGGCAGCAGCGGAGAACAGTGGAAGTATGAACAGCTACCGTTCGGTCGGATCGCCGTCGACTTGGCGCGCTGTCCTGGTACTACATCTGTCTAATCTACCCTTCTATCGAGGATGTTCCGACAAAACTGTGTGAGTCTGATCTATGTATTATGTACACTCTAAACCAGCCTAGTCACATACTTGCTCGCACCATCTGAGCCATGGAAACTCCATAGATTGGTAGCATCCGTCTAATAGTGACTGGGAAACGCTGGGCATGATGGAAGTAATTCGAAGCTTCCTAATTATGCAATACATTAACGTCGGAACAACAGCAAGCCTTCTGTCGGAATCTGCGAGAAATGTGGCGCCAGATCTGCCGCTATTGCGTTCAGGGAAAGTAAGTACAGAACGCACACCAGAAAATGGGATGTTTCAAAGCATCTCAAAACGTATCTGAAATATATAATTTAAGTGAAAGAATAATCAGTGACTAAACTGTGCCTGAAACTATTAGTTTCAGACACCGTTTCGGCCATGTTCCCGAAACAATAAGCTTAAGAATAAGTATCAGACCGCCCGAAATCGGTAAAAACCGGTGAAAGAAGCGCCGAAACTGATCCGGAAACTTATTGTTTCGGGAATGTGGCTGAAATGGCGTCTGAAACTAAAAGTTTCAGGCACAGTTTAGTCACTGCCTATTCTTTCACTAAAATTATATATTTCGGATACGTTTTGAGATGCTTTGAAACATCCCATTTTCCAGTGTGACGGCAGAAACACTCCTTCGAGTCTCGAGATAGCCCTCGTCTGCGGCCGGACCGGCCTGCGGGACTTACTGTACTATTTCGACCAAGTATTCAGGGGGTGTGACCAGTGACCATAAGTATTCATTTCCCATCAATTCAAGCGTGGTTGAGACCTGTGACCACTATTTTCAACATTCATTTCACAAGCATTCAGCTCAAAATTCAGCTCCAAAGACCGCCAAAACTGCTCAGAGAGATGGATTTCCCGCAGAAACAGACCCGATTGGGCTGCATCTTCCAACAAAGTGGCATCAAAAGGATCACCGGGGGCTGGAGATTTTTTTATTTTTATTTTTCGGCCCTGCAACCGGATAAAACGGTCAAGTATTCAAGGCCCTCAGTGATCTGTGACATATTTGGAAAGCATTCAATTCAGCCGGCGCTGTGACCAGTGACTGAATACTTGGTCGTAATAGTACAGTAGACCGGACCTATGTCTCAGAAGTTCATCTGATTCCGGCCTGATGAACTACCTGGTCTCAGTGCCTGCCACGACATCCCAATTTGTGAACCCTATCGTGACAGTCTGGGCCGTAACCAACTAGGACCCCGGCAATCTGCCAGCCAAAATGATCATCAGTTTCCAGTTGCACTGCCACATGCAAGGACTCCGCCAGGTTCGTGGGTTCTCCCTCACATCCGTGGCCAACTTAAAAATTATTCTGAGTCAGCATAGCACCTTGAAATGTGTGTGAATGAGTTTCTCTCCCCAAAGTTTGAGGCCAAAACACAGGGAACTGGGTGAGAAGCGACTCTCAAAAACCCGAAATCATAACGCAGAGGTTCGGCTAAGCCACTGTACGGCCCAAACTGTTACGACAAGGTTCCTAAATTGGGATGTCGTGGCAGCCTGACACTGAGACTATTGATGAACAAGATGTGTCGGATGGATCAGATGTGGATTTGCTTGGCATTGGCTATCGGGATAAAAGGCCTCGGCGAAGTATCCGAGGCTCCTTCATCACTGACGTGGCCCATCAGCCTACCATCGCCCAAATTCGATTCACCGACATTATAACATGTTTGAGTACTGGGGTTACTACTCTGGAAGAACTCTCTCGTTGCCTCAATACCCCATTCCTGGAGGCTATCTCCACCACAATTGGATCTTTGTTGACCTCGGTGCAAGTGAGTTCCCCATTCATTGTGTCTCACTGAACCTTCAGACAGTCAAGCGTAACAGAGATGAATGTACACAAATGCTGGAGCAAATTCACCAGCTTCTCTACGCGATTATCTATCTCTACATTAATTCCACATGTGGAGAATTGTCGCCATACTTGTTGTCCAATTTGGGATGATTTACTGAGTATGCTCTTCATATGAGCCACCGTAAATGTTGATCAGACTTTTTCAGGACACTCCACAAGATCCACACGCTGTTTGAAGCCCAGCAGGAGAAAAGTAAAATCAAACAGTTCTTTCGCCAAGGGGAAATGAGCACATTGATGAAGGGCTGTAGGGCTGGACTGGAGCAGGCAGTCGAGGTGTTCAAGGTACATTTGGCATCAGTTTCCACATTGGATTACTCAAGTGCAGCAACTCTGCAGGTTCAGGGTATTGATCATCTAAATGGTGTGACAGCGATGCAAGAATATGGACAAAAGACACATCAGGATGTGCTGGACTTGATTACCTTGCTTTCAGATGAAGAAAGTTCTGATGTGGCATCCTCTGTATGTCACCTTCCCCTATGCCTGTCTACAGTGAATAGTGACATAGGTATAGATCAGCAAGGTGTTTTCCACCTCACAAAACAGGTATGTGGCCGGATTCAATTCTTTGGACCCCATCTCCTGATATCTTCCAGCTCGAGCTCACTTTCGTTGTTGCCATCCGCACCGAAGATATTCTATGGTCGTGAATTTGAAGTCACAGCCATTGTTCAAGCTTTTGGCCAAGGAACACCCAGGATCGCAATATTAGGAGCAGGTGGAATGGGGAAGACAAGCTTGGCCAGAGCTGTTCTTCATCACCCAGACATCTCAAGAAGATATTCTCAGCACTGTGTTTTTATGACTTGTGATGCGGCATCAAGTGGTGTTCAACTTGCTGCCCTGATTGCAGCTCATATAGGACTGAAGCCGGGATCAAATCTCACGCAGGAAATACTCGATCATTTTGCCAGCAGTGCACCTTCACTGCTGATATTGGATAATCTGGAAACTATCTGGGAGCCTCGAGAGTCTCGTGGAGACACTGAAAGGTTATTGTCCTTCCTGACTGGTATGGACCATCTGGCATTAATGGTGTGTGTAGCATTTAATAGAGAGCTTGCGCAAAAGCCGCACGAGCCGCATGCGGCTTTCGGGCATTGAGCAAAATTACAAGGTTTTTGCCGTGTTCCCTCTATGTTTTTGTGAGTTCAATGCTTCCTCTGGTCTCTGTGACACTGTATTACATTCATCCAAATGGGTATCTGGTCGATGCGCAACCTGGGGGGAGCGTTTTCCCGGCCATCACTCCAGCTCCACTCAGACTTCCCACACTTTTCGCCTCGTGCACACAGCAGTTGAGGCACAAATGAGATTTCTTCACCCACCTGTTCTTGTCCTTGGATCCAACTGCCCTTCCATCGACTTGGTTTCTCAGTAACCTCAAATTTGATTTCCGCACGCGGCTTCGCGCAACGCCCAAAAGCCGCATGCGGCTCGTGCGGCTTTTGCGCAAGCTCTCTAATGCCTATTGGGAATGCTATACTCACTGTATTTGAGATCACAATGCGGGGAGCTGAAAGACCAGCCAATGTCCGATGAACCCGCCCATTTCTGGAACCCTTGAAGCCTTTGACACTTGAAGCTGCTCGAAACATCTTCATTGAAATTGTTGATGATGGGCATTCTAATGAAGAGATCGACAAAATCCTCCTGCTAACTGACAACCTGCCCCTAGCAATTGATCTCATGGCTCATTTGGTGGACTATGAGGGCTTGCCCAACGTGTTGGACCGCTGGGAGATAGAGAGGACCTCCCTACTCTCAAGAGGCTATGACAAGCGATCCAACTTGGATTTATCAATCTCACTGTCCCTCGAAAGCCCTCGACTGAACTCTCTGCCTCACTCAGGCGATCTATTGAGCTTGCTATCCCTGCTGCCAGATGGTCTTTCAGATGTAGAGCTCATGCAAAGTAAACTCCCAATTGACAACATCTTGGCCTGCAAAACGGCTTTGCTTCGCACATCATTGGCATACACTAATGACTTTAAACGACTAAAAGTATTGGCTCCGATTCGGGAATATGTAGAAAAGACTCGTCCTCCACCAAGGAACCTTGTTCAACCTCTTTTCAAATATCTGCAGGAACTTTTAAAGCTCTATGTCACATATCAGGGAACTTCTTCGAATCCTGAAATAGTGGCTCGAATAACATCCAACTTTGCAGACATCCAGAATATCCTCAGCAATAGTCTGAGCCATGATAACCCTGATCTAGTCAGTGAAATCTACTGTCTATGCAGTTCTGATGGGTTCAGTGGGCTGTCTGGCCGGGCGAAAGTCCTGTTAATGGACCAGATTTTTGATATTCTCCCCCAGTCAGTCGACTCCGGGCTCGACGTCCATGTGATCACACAGATCCTTGCGGCACGATCATCCCATCAAATTCATAATGCACAAGACTTGGTAGACCGAGCACTTAAACATTTTCCACACTTGGGAAATCCAAATTCCCGCTATCTTATAGTGGGTTTTTGGGGTGAGCTCAAAAAAAAACTTGCATGCGTTTCAGCCATCTACTATATATGGCTAATTAGCATCGCCACGCATTATCCCTTGATTCACCCCTATATGTCCATTTCTCTCCTTTATGTCCACCTCCCTACTACTAAGCCTCGGCCTCCTTCGGTCCTTCCGCCCTCGTTTTTTCACCTCCAACATCATGTCTATCCTCATCAACGGCCACTCTGTTTCCTCTGTTTCCTACTCGCACTCCACCGCCCGCACTACGCTGTCTATCAATCTGGCCTCGTCTCTGGGGCCCGCTCGCAACTCGGTCTTCCTACTCACCAGCTGTACTGCGTGCTTCGGAAACTTCTCTGCTTCTATCGTCTGCGATGTTTCTCCCCACACCCCGCCTGCTCTGGTCCTCGGCACGGACCGGGCATCCCTCCTACGAGACAGCCTCCTGTCCCTGTTGGGGACACCTTCGATGCGTGGCGCTTCTTGGTTGACCCTGCTCACCCTCTCGCCAGTGAGCTCCGCGTGCATCTATCCTTTCGTCGCAGTCCTAATCCTCACCCAAGCGGAGCCCCTCTCCGGCCCCCCTTTGCGCTGGTCACCTGTGATCTGTTCGCGCTTCCTTTTCACTTTATTCACCCCAATCTTACACGTCAAAGTTCCAGACCGCATCGTTCCTCCCTTCAATTTAGACACTGTGCCCTTGCACGGCGACTCGTCCTCAGGCGAGAGCCCCCATATCTTCTGCATCCCCTACTCACGCCTTCCTCTCACTCGCAACCTTGCCTTCACTCTGAACTTATAGTCTGAACTATGAACTTTGTGCATTCACGCTCCTGTACACACACCGCCCCTTTTTCGATCGTTACAATGTCTGTAGGTATCAATGGAAATACAACTCCGTTCCATCCGATGGTGGCTACCCCTGATGAAGACCTGCGTGCACTCGTCAGTGTAACTGGCGCGCATTCCCAAACCCTGCTGTTTTTCGTTAACCGGGCTCCTGGCACCAGTTCTAGTTCATCATACTCGAATGCAACCACCTCCAGTCCCAGTCCTCCAGTGCAGCGCAATCGTCTTAAGCTTGCTCCCTCCGGCTCTCATTCGCGTCTTCAGTCTACGCCTTCCCGCGCAAGCGAACCGCCGGACACTGATCTCGTTCGCTACCTAACATCCCCTGTAACCTCTGAAAATATATTTACGGCCCTGTGGTTTGGGCCGATCGATGACGAAGAGATTTGAGCGCACAAGTAAGGTCTCCGAAAGGCACCTAGGTGGCATGTTCACTGACAGGAACAGCATCTCTTGGCGGAGAAACAGGAAAAAACGGGAATGCGTACGGGCTACGCGATTCATACCGTTGTTGCAGTTGTGTTGTCGGATCTTGTGTCCCTCAGTTGTTGACATTAGTGCCTCAATTGACCGTAACTGGTTTTAATACTACCGCCCTCCGGGCAAGCCTGGATCCTCCTGCAGTCAATGGTTAGCAATCCTATAGATTCAAGCAGATACATGTTTAGGTAATCAGCCAGCTAATAGTCAGTTACTGGACTCTTGGTTGTGAGAGCTCCGGGCTCGGAAGGTATTACTATCGATCGCAGTCTTCTGCAACATCATTTTGATGGCACTTTGATGAGCCCCACACATTCATTTCTCAACTGTTAAGCTTCGGGCTGTGCGAGAAGTACTTGTAGCATGTGAAGATAAGTAATCCCAAGTGCCTTAATTTTTGAAGCCCAATTGAGGCCGGAAGGAAGTCCCCGAGATAAGATGGGCTGAAGCAAGATTTTTTACATCCGAATTTGGCGGGCGATCAATTGGCTCAAAATACGACTGCTGATTTTTCACAGAGCTCAAAACCCGCCCATTAATACTATAGAAATTAGAGTGTCTATCTACACCTTCTAAGGTTCCTGAACCTTTTTCTTGGTGCCATTGGGCTCTAAATGAGATCGGAAAAGTGAAATCTTGCATAAGGCCATCCGATTGCATAAGACCGCGATCGATAGTATTCAAGCTGAGGGATAGACACTTTTGGAGAAGAGTTCTCGAATTTGAGTTCCACTGGGCCTTGGAAGTTGGGAGCCGCGCTCCACCCGGGAGACGAGATTTGGAGCTTGCAATCACTCGGCCCAAACTCTAAGATATTGTTTCTCCCTTCTAATGCCATGCCTCATAAAAGTTCTAGATCAAACAAAAACTAGGTGTGACCCGAGATTTATGCAAGAATAGTTGTGATTCCATTGAGAAATTTGAGCAAATCAAAGAGGGCGCCCGGGCCCAAGCCCGGGTCGCAGGTCTGCTCGGAAGTCAGGCCCGACTCTGAGCCTGACTTGACCCTCCGGTCGGGCCTGGGTTGGGGTGGGTGTGCCGCCTATAATCCATCGGGCGCGACGGTGCCTATGTGCACCACTCCGTTGGGTCGCACTGGGTCTTGTTCCTCCCAGACCCTCGGTGGCTTTGCATACGGGTTCTGTGTTAATCTGACATGAGACGTGAAAGATCTAGAAAAAGCAGCGACATCCGACGTTCGAACACAGGTTACATTCAGGATTACAAAGCTGAAGATGACTAAGCGGAGGAAGACCGGGCCGCCGTTATTTTGTAAGTTTGCATTGTCAGATCAGGGCATCAGATCGGGGTGACCGAGCTGCCCGATTTTGTACCTCCAATATCGAATGTCAGACCTGGTCCGGAAATCCGGAACCAGGAATTTGTGTCGAGTCCTTGTGGCTATGCATTGTTGATTGTCACTCGTCACGGTTCCTGTATATGCCTATGTACTCTCTTCGAACGCTGGAGTCTTGACAAGATCCTGGCGTTAGCAACTGCTGTCTACGTTGTTGACTTCGCCCTGACTAGAGACCGCACGCATGAAACGGATACTTTCGTGCGAAGTGTTTCACCTTCAAGGATTGTACTTCGGAGCACATCGCGACGGACAATGCGAGAGGTTGGCTGGAAGGCTACGAGGGTGCAGTATTTGGGACGGTGGAGGCCATACATTTCATGGTGAGTCTCCTCCTTTGGTTCTTTATCTGAATGTATTAATCGCCTGGCTCAGGGTCCCGACCGAGGGCTCCTGGTTCGGCTGGGAAGGCCCGTAAATGCCAGCTGCGGCGCGTAGCTAATGTTTGAAAAGCAGATGGAAGTTTTGACGGGCCTCATCAAGATAGAGGAACCTCATCGGTGCGCACGGTCTTACTCCGGTTCTTCCGTTTTTACACAGTAAATATATGATTGTTTAGACCGGCGCGGTGTCTTCTACTTGGTTCTCTCCTCCGTTGCACCTCGGGCTGCCGCAGTTTCCTTTCATTGCTGGCTGTTTCTACGTACGTCATGGTGCCGGAGGAGCGTACAGCGCTGAACTGTTGGTAGGTTCCTGTTTCGGCGTCGGGGAGCACGTACGCGAAGCTTTTGGAGAAAGAGGTGTTTGTCGGCGCGAACCTTCATGTTTTGGTTGGACTCATCCGTTTCGATTCAACTGCGAAGGACGGCGGGAACCTGACACATGTACATCATCGCTGGTATCCTGTGTCGCGATTGCTAATCACGCTGTAGTAGGGAGATGTCCCCGGAGTGCGGTTCGGGATGGGTCAAATAAAAATGTATGAACGACGGAGTGGTAGTGTGGGAAAAGGTAGGAAACGAGTGGGTATGATGGGAAATGAGGTAGCGTAGGTTTTGGGGACAAAAATAAGAAAAGAAGCTTCCGTAGCGAACGGTGCCACTGGCGTGTGGCCTGAGACCAGAGCGGGATAGTAAAGAACAGTTGCAGAAGGGCAACTGTGGGGTATTGATGGACCAAGTTCTCCTCTCAGTGAATTAAGAGGATAAACCCGGCAGATTCGAGAAGCACGATTGAATGGTAGAGTGTCAGATGACGACGCGAGACTGAGCCGATCAGCCGAAAAACACGAAGGAACACTGCTCAGAGGCTTCGATACCCCTGAGAGAACGAGTGAGACGAGTAGCGAGATGAGACGAGGTGATTAGAGATGGATGCGATAGCCCGAGTGGCTGGTAGGAGGCAAGCAAAAACGTGGTCTATGTTTGGCACCATGGCCCGATACAAACAAAGTTACCTAATCACCCAGCGCGTCCGTTCTCAAAGACCGCCGGGGCTGCAATATCTACTAAAATATGTATGTAGCCCATGTCAAGGCAAAATCCAGGAATCCAAACAACTAATCAGCCCCTACATCCATGGCATGCAAGATTGCAATGGCTCAGTCGGAGAAATGCAACAAGAGCAAGGGACCTGCCCGCCAACAGTTCCAGTGTCGGGCCCAACGACACTCTCATGTGCGTGACCTACGAACCATGGACTTCGGAACTGACTTCGCCGCCGGAATCCCTGTCAAAGAAAGGATACGTAAGATTTACATAAGAAAATGCACGTCACCGCAACCAGAAATCCAACTTTTGATATAAGACGTCCCAGCGCGCAGCTCGGAGATGCCGAATAAAATGTAGGAAGTGGATGCCCATAAATCATTTGAGACTTGTCTTGAAATGTGAAATGAACAGCTAAACTTGCACTGTACCGACGAACTAGAAACTTGAATAAAATGACGCTAAGTCCACTAGACGCCGGTTAGGCGCCCGCAAGAAGTGGGATAAAATCTGCGAAAAACATGGGACGGAAAAATGTAGTTAGTAGCCCAAATAATGGAATGAACGAAAGGTATTGATGTGGCTCGGGTATTTGTACCAGCATAAGCTGGAAGTGATAAAAATGTCGAAAATATTGCCGCGGGTGGAGTCACCGTCCAGCCAGCGGTATGAAGGATCTCCACACCTCGGCCGTCCGGCGCTGCCACAGTGCGGGGGGTTTCGATGGCGACCCGACATCGTCTAGAACAAAAGGAGAGAGGATGGCCGATGCTAGAATCAATTAGAAAATATAATTTGCAGGATTCGGGGAAGGGAAAGAGTCGAGTGAGGGATTGTCGAGTGGTGTGTATGTTTCTTCCGTAATGCCTGTGGAAATGGAGCCCTCGAATTGGCCCCCAACGACGCTCCCATGATAGTAGGACATCGCAGGTACCACGCTCTTGAGAGTCTGCCGATCAGGACGATAATAAAAGAGCTTCAAACGATGAACGGTAACCGTTCCGCGAATGATAACTCCGCTAAGCTCGCGCAAAGTATACACGTCGTTCGGGTGTTTTTCATGAACGATAAACGGCCCCGACCAACGCATATCCTCCTTGCGGCCGTGCTGTCCTTCCAGATGAGTCTCGTGGCGCCACACCCACATGCCCGGCTCGAAGTCCTTGAAGGAGTGATAACGCATGCGTTTGTTCATGTTTTCGATGGACTTCAGCCGCGATTGACGAAGCGCCTCCAAAGCTGGGGTGAGGAGCTCATCCCGACGCAAGATCTGTTGTGCACGCAGCGTGATGAGATCCGCATACGTCTTCACGTCATGCCAATCCAACGTCTGCCACGTATGATCAGTGATATCGAACGCGAACACGGGGTGAATGCCGTAGAGGAGGAAGTATGGTGCATATCCGTGTGCCCGATGTGCAGTTACCCGCATCGCGAAAAGAACGGCTGGTACATATTCCGGCCAACGACCCGGGTGCCGAGCAGAAACTCGAACCAAAGACTCTTGGAAGTCCCGGTGAGAGCGTTCGACTGGCCCGTTGCTGTGAGGGTGATAGGACGACGATACGATGCATGTGACGTTGAATTTCTCGAGGAGAATTCGCACGACATGTTTGAACTCCGAGCCTCCGTCCACGGTGATGAATGGGATGCAACTGAATCGGCAAATTAGCTCCCTATAAATGAACTTGGCCCATGTTTCGGAGTCGTTGTTCACTGCCGGCTTTGCTTCCTGGTGACAAGAAGCGACGTCGACCGCGTGCATGACATACTTGAACCCACCCACTCCAACCTTCGACATTTCGATGGTGTCAAGGTGGAAGTGGCGCAGGATCGTCGTTAGCCAGGATGGAGAATAAGGGATGACCGGCTTGATTTTCGACCGCATTTGGCATACCAGACACGAACGCACGAAGATCGCGACGTCGTCGTACAGGTTTGGCCAGTAATACCTTTCGAAAAGGTAGCGGAACGTAGCGTCACGGCCGGTGTGTCCGACTTCGTTGTGTGCTTCAGCTACAATATTCCTGCGACGCTCTGTGTCAGTAATAACGCGACGAGGTGGGTGACCTTTGGTAGAATGCATCCACAGAAATCCGCTGAGCAAGAAGTACCGCTTTGCCCGTTTGACAAATTGGCGTTCTGCTTTTATAGGACTCCGGGACGTTAGAATGCGAGTGGGAACTCGACCGGACTTGAGAAAAGCCACGATCTCGTCCCATAGCTCCGGCGATTCCGTCGCCTTCACTGCATGCGCATGGGTAGCACAGGAGGGGCTTTCGCTCGAATAATCGAGGGTGTCCGTAAAAACGGTCAGAGTACAAAAAATTGACTCTTCCCCCAGCAAGCAGAATTCACTGACTTCGCTGGAGGTTTTCCGAACCCAAAGGTTGCGAAAAGAGATCCCGTTGTCTCGTGCACGACGCAACAGAGACTGGCTAAAGAGGGGTGCGTTAGGTAGTGGTTGAGAATGATAAGAGGGAAGAGAATAGGAGAGAACGGGACAGGAATTAATGGTAAAGTCCATGGTAAGGTAATCGGATCGTGGGTAGTGGAATCGGGTATTAATGGCATCGATGGAGAGGAATAGGGACTTGGAGAGCGATGGAGGAATGATACAAGGGGAGGAAAGATCGAGGTATTCAAGAAACGGAGAGTAATGAGAAGTATTTCGGATGAGGGACGTAGGTCCAAGAAATTTGTCAAGATATTCCTCGGCGTCAGACTCGTCTGAGTCGTCCGCGACGCGAGGACGGCGTGAAAGCCCATCGGCTGGATGGTCTTTACCGGGTATATGCTGAATCTCGAAGTCGAAGAGGTTGATATAGCTGATCCATCGCGTCATTGGCGCATTCGGAAGGTCGGGCGTCTGCATCATTTTGGCCAGAAACTTCGCATCGGTCTCGAGGCGGAAGAAGATGCCCCAAATACGATGACGAAGATCCTTGAAGGCACGGAAAACACCATAAAGCTCGACTTTAGGCTGAGAATACCGCGCTTCAACGGCGTTGAAAGTACATGAACCGAATATGGCCGGCTTCTTCTGGATAGAATTAGCCACCAATATCTGGAACACGACCCAACCGGACCCATGAATGGACGAGTCGACTGCCGTGACCACCAGACCGTGGTCCGATTTTCGTGGTTTGGGATGCAAGAGACGAGCGAGCTCGTAGTCAACTGTTACCAAAACGGGCACCGAGGTCACAGCTCGCTTGAGCTTCTCCTGCGATTCCTTCGCGTCGTTGTTGAAAACGAACTCGGCATCTGTTTTATGGAGTAGAAGAGTCAGCGGTCTCGCAATAGTAGAGAAATGCCAGATCCATTTGCGGCCAACACCAGCAGTTCCAAGAAACTGCCGAACTTCGGAGGTGTTTCGAAGCGGTCCCCATTTGAGTATCTTCGCTACAATACCATGAGATAGATGCCAACCCTCGCGGGAGACAATCGATCCCACGATCTTGAGACGAGGGGTAATGGGTACTAGCTTTTTCCCCGAGGCTGTAATGCCGGCGGTTTGAAGCCGAAGTAAAAATCTGTCGAAGGTATGAGCGTATTCAAACACGAAACGGCGAATCCCCGGATTTTCAGGAATCGTTTCGCCATTGTAATCGGTACGAGGGCCTTTCATAGCACCATCGTCCATGAAAATATCCGCATGAACTGGAATCTCGGGCGCGATGACGTGAGTTGTGCACCGTTGAAATTCCGGAACCGCATTGGAGTAGCCTTGCGGCAAACACGTCTGCTGAAGCGCACCGACAAGCGAGTGCGCCCCAGTGAGAGGTCGCGAAATGACCGCTAAGATGCGACCGTCGAAGCCTGCAAACAAATCAGCGCAACCGTAACAAATATACCCTGCAAAGCTCTCTGCGAAGTCGTCCACGCGAGGAGGCAGTGCAGAATCCCGAATCACATATTGGTTTAGGGACGCCAGATGGGTAACGAGGCGTAAACCTCCACCACCAGCCTTGTCCACAGCAAAAATGGAACAACGATAGCTCGCGGTACAAGGTTCAAACTTGCCCGCGGCGATCTGCTGCTCCAAAAGACGCCGCACCTCAGCCTCAATGGCCTTGGGAATGCGAATCGGGGGGTCTTGCCACGGCGTATGTTCGATGATGGGTATCTCGTAGTCAGGAAAATATTTGCGGGAAAAGAAGCCGCGCTCCAAATCCGTGAACGCGATGGCAGCTTGACGCCGATGAAGTATGTACGCAAATAGATCCATCTCGGCCGGCAAGAGATAACCAGCCGGGATGGCAGAGAGGATAAGATCAAGACGCTCCCGCGTGAGCCGCTCCGTAGGAACGAATTCAGCGAGAGGAGGTGGTCGTACAGGAAGAGGTTCGGGAGTAGGGATGATAACCGGTTTGAATATCTGTGCGCTCGGGTTTGGCATGTACGTGGGAACCGGACGGACCTTGCGATCCACAGGTTTGTATCGCCGTCGCACTGGGAATGAGAAGGAAGGGGGAAATGATACAGCCGATTGGAGGGAGTGATTGTCCGTGTCCAAGTTCGAGAGGAATGCGCGACGCGTCCAAGGGGTATCTACCGGATCAAAAGTAGACGACGCCGCTGCGACCTGGAATAAGAGATTGTCGTAGGATTCGGGAGGCAGGATAGAGAACAGTGAATTATCTTCAACGAAATCGGGGTTGCCGATGAGCGCTTCGAGAGAACGGCCAATAGTTGCACACGGTACGCTGCTTTCGGATAGGCCGGGCGCACCGCTCAATGAAAATTTGCATCTTCATCAGAATCGTCGCCGACTTCCGTGACAAAAGCGGCGCGATGATTAGCTGGCTGGAACGCGGTCTGGTTGCGTTCATTTCCTGGACGCAGCAGTCGCACAGAAATGGTCGGAGAGTGAGAACGATCGCCGTCCTTCCACAACACCAAGTCCATGGAACCGCTTCGATCCAGGTCGATACGGCCAGAGAACCATTGAATCCAAGGTTGACCGAGAATGATATCCTGCTTCCCGGGACTATGGCGCGAAATGAAAAGGTGATGGTCAAAATTATGTCCGCCCACTTTCATGGAAACATCACGACATAATCCTACGAGCCGGTCAGAACCACCGTTGACGCCAGACAACGACCACCGATTTCCCTCGATGTCATTCGGCAGCCCAATGGTCTGTACCAACTCGTTAGAGATTAAGTTCAGTTCGGACCCTGTATCTACCAGGCACCGTACATCGTGACCATGGATCGAAACAGTTACCATACCCGTCGCGAAAGCCAGATACCGAGAAGTGTTTGCAGGAAGAACGCGATTAGAGCGGAAGTGATTCATGAGAAAAATCCCACTCTCTTCGTCATCGAATGAGAAGTCCGGAGTTTGTCGCGTAAAACCCGTAACAAACGAGCCGTTCGCAGCCGATTTCGCCACCTCCGGAGAGAAGATCTCGTATTCGCCATTCGAAGAGACATATTCGCGGCGCCGATGAGTCGCCTCTTGTAATTTCTTCTGAAGCGGCGGCGAAACAGCAAGGAGATGCCCAATAGGCAACGTCGCGGGTGTTTGATAGAATACGTTCGAGAAGACGGTGTCCGCCGAAACGCTTTCCTGGATATCAGAGGTGAAGCGCCATTGACGTTTCGTAGCGTCAGGCATCTCCGCATCCTCTTTATTTTTACCCTTGTCTGCTTTGGTCTGTTTCTCGTGCGCACGCCAGCCGTCTTCAGTGTTTAAAGGGTGCATAGGAGGTAGGGGTGGAGACTGAACCTTAGGCGCTGGACCCGGGTTCGTAGGAGGTGGTGGATCGTGACGAAATTCGCTAAGAGACGGTCCCGCAGGAGGTGGCTGCGGGGGGTTTGAATTTTGAATGGGAGGTTTCGAACCAGACGGCTTAGGTTTCGGCTGCGTCTTTGGGTAAGGATCCTGGCGAGCCGACGTATCACGACCACTGCGCAGTGCTGGATCCGCGTATTGAAAAGTCGCATCATTGGCAGAAACCGCGAAGGTATTGCCGCCGATAACGCTACGTCCTTCAAACTGTGCAGAAAGAAAAGCGGCATTGCCGTGGTTAGCGTTCTCGCGTGCGCGCTGGCGCAAAACCGCTGCTACACCCCCGGGTTCTCGTGTCGTAGGAAGGTCAGAGCCATCCTTCGCGACTAGGCGACCGTTCATGTCACCCATGACCAAGCCCTCGGCGAATAACTCCTTCGTGGTTGGACAATTCCTCCAACCCAACTGGTGAAGGCCCGAATGCCCACAAATAAAACAGCGCTTTTGCCCTTCAGGCGTGGTTGGGCGATTCCCCGTTTTACCACCCTGCAGCTTGCTCTCAATCGCCGCGAGACGTTCAGCCTGCGCGATCTCCATCCGCTCCATACGCGCCATGAGATCGTCAATGTCATTGACGGGACGAGTCGGCGGGATCATCGCGGGCGCGGGCTCGAAACGAACCACTTTTTGCGCCGTCTTCGCTTCCTGTGGTGTCGCTTGCGCGTCCACCTCCACGAAGTTTTGGCGAGCAAAGCTCTGGAGTGAATTCTCCACAAACATTTCGTTTAAGATTTTACGCACCGCTTTGATCTTCGGAGGCGCGGACGTGACACGATTCGCCTCAGGCAGTTTCGATTCGACGATCTTGAGTGTTTTCATGGGTAGACCTGCAACAAAATAAAGATCCACCTGGTCAGACGAGAGGCGGTTATCCTCCAGAATGGTGCCAGATATCTCGCGGAAGCGACGGAAGTACAGCTCCACCTCAACCTTCGATTCGAAAGGAGGCTTTGCTGACGTCTCATTGCAGAACTGCCGCAAATCATCGACCGAATAGCGCGCTGGTTTATCCTCAGAAGCGTAAAATGACTGCATTTCCTCCACGGCATCTTTCCACACTTTGGCAGATGGTCCGAGCTCGGGTGAAAATCGCAGGATGTTCTTAACATCCTCAGTGCAATACTGAAGGATGTAAGGTGTAAGCTCATCCTCGGTTAAACCGGCGCGCTGCCCGTGCTGCTTCAAAATGGACAAGAAGTCCGAAAGACGCTTGCTATCAAAGCTTGGCGCCTCCGGTGTACGCGGCACCGGCATGGGTATCAAAGTACGCATAGTGGGAAGAGTGGACATGGTGGGAGAAGGGCTCGATGGATAGGTAGAAAGAGGGGAAGAATTCGACGAAGAGGGGTAAGAGGATGGTGTAAGTGACGATGGACTCGAGAGGAATGGATAGGACGATGTTGTGGGGGTGGGAGGAGTAAACGCGATGGATGGTACTAGATCGGTGGGTAGGTAATCGCTGTAATCCGAAGGGAGCGATGAATGGGAGGGAGCAGGCGAATTGGAAGGAGTATCAGCGGCGTATGCCAAGGAAAAGCAGTCGGCGAAGGAATCCAGTGTACGAGAGGACACTTAGGAGTATCCTATGACCCAATATCCCCCTGCGGTGGTCACCACTGAAGTAGGGAGATGTCCCCGGAGTGCGGTTCGGGATGGGTCAAATAAAAATGTATGAACGACGGAGTGGTAGTGTGGGAAAAGGTAGGAAACGAGTGGGTATGATGGGAAATGAGGTAGCGTAGGTTTTGGGGACAAAAATAAGAAAAGAAGCTTCCGTAGCGAACGGTGCCACTGGCGTGTGGCCTGAGACCAGAGCGGGATAGTAAAGAACAGTTGCAGAAGGGCAACTGTGGGGTATTGATGGACCAAGTTCTCCTCTCAGTGAATTAAGAGGATAAACCCGGCAGATTCGAGAAGCACGATTGAATGGTAGAGTGTCAGATGACGACGCGAGACTGAGCCGATCAGCCGAAAAACACGAAGGAACACTGCTCAGAGGCTTCGATACCCCTGAGAGAACGAGTGAGACGAGTAGCGAGATGAGACGAGGTGATTAGAGATGGATGCGATAGCCCGAGTGGCTGGTAGGAGGCAAGCAAAAACGTGGTCTATGTTTGGCACCATGGCCCGATACAAACAAAGTTACCTAATCACCCAGCGCGTCCGTTCTCAAAGACCGCCGGGGCTGCAATATCTACTAAAATATGTATGTAGCCCATGTCAAGGCAAAATCCAGGAATCCAAACAACTAATCAGCCCCTACATCCATGGCATGCAAGATTGCAATGGCTCAGTCGGAGAAATGCAACAAGAGCAAGGGAACTGCCCGCCAACAGTTCCAGTGTCGGGCCCAACGACACTCTCATGTGCGTGACCTACGAACCATGGACTTCGGAACTGACTTCGCCGCCGGAATCCCTGTCAAAGAAAGGATACGTAAGATTTACATAAGAAAATGCACGTCACCGCAACCAGAAATCCAACTTTTGATATAAGACGTCCCAGCGCGCAGCTCGGAGATGCCGAATAAAATGTAGGAAGTGGATGCCCATAAATCATTTGAGACTTGTCTTGAAATGTGAAATGAACAGCTAAACTTGCACTGTACCGACGAACTAGAAACTTGAATAAAATGACGCTAAGTCCACTAGACGCCGGTTAGGCGCCCGCAAGAAGTGGGATAAAATCTGCGAAAAACATGGGACGGAAAAATGTAGTTAGTAGCCCAAATAATGGAATGAACGAAAGGTATTGATGTGGCTCGGGTATTTGTACCAGCATAAGCTGGAAGTGATAAAAATGTCGAAAATATTGCCGCGGGTGGAGTCACCGTCCAGCCAGCGGTATGAAGGATCTCCACACCTCGGCCGTCCGGCGCTGCCACAACGCCTGCAGGAGTGCGGCCTAAAGAGTGTGGCCTGGGAGTCACTCTGATGTCCCGCCCCGATCGCTTGAATACCAGTGCGATATAAACGGATACGGGTGTAAATATTGCGAGGTTACTTGAGTAGTGCACAATATTGAATGTATGTACGTGCCGTGATTCTTTTTGGCAGCGGCGTAACTTTGTGTCCTGGACAGGGACTCTGCATAACAGGTATCCACCAGGGGTGCTGGTACCCAGAACTTCTGACGATTAATTCGTAAGATGCAACTCTCCTCATGCAACATCCACTGGCACTGCACATCAGGTCATGGCGCAAATCGCTGGCGCAATCTACTTACGTGGTTGACTTCGTGGCCACTAGAGACACCAGCTTGGAAGACAGGTCCTTGTTGTCTTCCAAAGGGGCAGGACCCCGTCACGAGGGGACTAGCAGCCGCGATCGCAAGCATAACCTGCCTCGGTTCCCCGCGATGGCGTTTGGCGAGGCGGATTCGATTGTGAGCTTCAATTCGTCCATATAGATGTGGCTCATTTATCTAGGGAGAGGGAAAGGGGGTGGCCGTCCGGTTGGCCTTAATGCTGGCAAGGTTCGGTTCGGTTCAGGTTCGGATTGGCGTTCGAACGTGTTCGAACCGGAAGCCATTTCCCACGCCTTAGCAAGTGAATTTCAAGGCAAGAAAATTTCTCCAACCATCCAAACTCACCGTACGAAGTTTACATTGATTATAGGTCGGGCTACGAGCGTGATTTTGACAGCGGGTCCCAATTTTGTTCAATCGCCAACACACCACAAGGGATGTGTCACGACTTCCAAGTCAGTAACGGCGACACTCTCCCGAATTGCGATGCTATGGTTTGCTGTGAGGAAGAAATGCATTATTCACGAGCTGTTGATGCATTTTTTAACATAAAATGACTCACAATTCCAGGTGAAATGATGAAAATTGGGGCTCCAGGTTCAATTTCAGGTTCGGAGTTCGAACGCGGCTCCTGCCTCCCGAACGCTGAACCTGAACCTGGCGTTCGGTTCAAGGAATCTTCGAACGTTGAACTTGAACGCGGCATCCGGTTAAGTTTGGTTCAGGTTCGAACCAATTATTGAACCGGACCTTGCCACCACTTGTTGGCCTGCCCTGCCTGAGCTGCGATGCGACAAGCCTGTTCAGTGCTCAGATGAGATGCTTGACAGATATACTGGGCTGCAAAAATACTGACCTGGTTGGTCTGGCGTCTGCAACCTTAAGTGGGACTGATTGAACCCACAGACTGGCTCAGTTATTCCGTCCTGGTTTGATTCCTCAGTCAAGATTCCCGGCTGCTGTGCGAAGGCTGGTTGTTTTTACGTTGAGTAGTTTACTCAGGCTTCGGAATCCTGTCTTACGTTGGGTCCCAGGTTATAGTCCTGGTGCGGTGTCCAGAGGATGAGCACTTAGTTCGCGGTCTGGCCATCGACCAACTACTTAGATGCAAGATGTCATTACTACGGCACGAGGGGCTGTCGCCGGAGGGCCTGAAGCTTGTGCATGTCCTTTTTTCTCTTGTTTCGGCTCTTACAGTCAGTGGAGTCTAGTCGTATTCCATGGATGTCCACAACATGGCGAGCATGGAGGAGATGGGCCTCCGAGTCGGCGACGGAGGTGGGGCCTACCACAGCAATGTTTCAGTATTGGGCTGTTCTATTTGTCTTCCTGTCGGTTAGATATTGTGAAAGATATAAGGAGACTCTAGTTGTTATGCTTGACTTAAGGGCAAAATTAGATAGCGGGCCATGCCGCGCAGCGGGCTACCCAGTTTATCTTGTATGTAGGTTGCATATTTACTCTTCTGTCAAGTACTGGATATATTTATCAGGCAGGCTTTATGGTGCCCTCACGGAATACTATCTGCTCCGCAGACATGATATTGATAAGGCCTTGCATTTCTGTCAAACTGGGATATCACTATCAATTTCAACGGAGAACACCAAAAGAAAGTCAGATTTTTTGGTTCAATTGGCATCAATCAAATGGCAGCTCGGTGATTATTTTGCAGCCCGGAAGCATGCCTATGAGTCGCAGAGGCTAGCAAAGATCACGGCAGATTTATACAGGGAAGCTCGGGCACTCCGAATCGAATCTGTCTGCTGGCAGTCTTATGGCAGCTATACCCATGCCATTGCGCTCTGTAAAAGGGCAAGAGACCTTCTTCGCCTTTGTGGCATGTCTGGTGGAGAGCTGGACCATTCTGTCATGACATCTGAGGCAGAAGTCCACCGGTTAACATCAGAGTACATGGAGGCTCGGATTATTCACACACAGATCCTTCAAGCCATCTCCTTCGAGCAAGACCCATATGACCGTGCTCTTGCATTACACAACATTGCACAGATTGATTTAGAAATTGGAGCATCAAGACATAGTATACAGGAGAAAATTGATGCAGCCAGTCCAGTATTCACGGCTGTGGGGTGTGGTTCAATCACATACTGCGAAGCTGATCAAGCAGCATTGTATCTGAGAGACAGAGAATTCCTAGCAGCCAAGACCTTGTTCCTCCAATGCCTTAAATTAGCTTGGGGCAATGACTCCGAATACGTGGGCTAGTGCCTGGAGAAACTGGGTGATATTCACCAGTGGAATCCAGCCCACACTTCATATAATTGGACCATCATGTTTTTGGTCCATAGTCTGAAACTAAAACAGAAGCTAGAAACCCACAAGGCCCTCCAATTTTTAGGAGATATATTCATGATTGCAGGGGACCACTACACCGCAATCAGCCTCCTCATTGTTGCTCTGGAGGGATTTACTAAAATGGATGTCCATCGTAGCCGAGCGGAATGCATGCTCCGGCTTGGAGATATTTCACAGCAAGATGGTGATTTACTCCGCGCTGAGGACCTTTGGAATATGGCAAGACCATTGCTTGAGCGGTCCTCGCAGGCAAAGCAAGTGGTCCAGGTTGATGAAAGACTTGCTGGCATCCATGATAGCCAGCAAGAAAGACATCTGGACACCTTAGGCCATCTCCTGGATCTGCATGCACCGACTGCAGAGCCAGAGAGGTTGGACGTCGCAGCAAATTCCATTGTGGCACAGATCGAGTTGGAAGTGGTGGATAATCTGGTCGTGGAGGATGGCACCATCCTGTTTTGGTTCTGGTTTGATGGAGTTGGAATAGCTGGGAATAAATATATGTACCCTCTGACTATATGCTTTGTAATCTGTAAATCTGTCATTTATGTTTCACTGAATTTCGCAGGAATGAGAAGATTTTATGGGGCTGGCTGACGACAAAGGACAGTCACTGCGCCTAGCTAATATTAAAGACCGCTGTTTGGTGGTTTTATTTCACCGAAGTCCCCAATGATAGCACATGATTATAAAGTTATATCATAATAAGAACCGACCACAGTAATACTTACAAGAGCGTGGCGGGCCGCTTCGCGGCCCACCACTTTGACTGAGAGATGGGCGCCTGAATGAGCGCCTTTTCCGAAGCTTAAACCTGATTTCCCGTAGATTAGGGGCTGATTTTCTAAAAGCGGAGTTTAAAATGGCTTCGGACGGGCACGCGTAATTTTATAAAGAGGGTAATACGGCCAGGAGTCATTCGAGACAGTGCTTAAATCACCTTGCAGACAGGCAGCTGGTACCCTCCATCGCAGCAGTCACTGCGTTGAGCAGTAGGTCGTTGGAGTCCCCAGAAACCGCCCACATAGCAAACCCCGCGAGACCATGCTCGACGATGAATTTCCCTTGGCATCTGTGAAGGGAGAGTCTCAGCCCGGAGGAAAGGGATGTCAAGACATCCTACTCGCCGAAGGAGGTTGCATTGTCGTACGAAATCATCACACATTTGTCTTCGTCGCAATCTCCGGTTGCACATGATGGACTGACTGCCTCAAATTCAACTCAACCAAGGAATTCACATGTTTTCAAAGGACGTTTCAATCTGTCAAGGCCCAAAACTCGCTCGGTCGACACGTCGACCAGCTCGCATTGGGCGTGGGTGAACCGAACTGCGTCGGGGACGGGGATTGTCAAAATTGTCCTGCAACTGATTGGCAACTGGGTATCACCGTTGAACTGAGTGAACATTAAAAGAGTCCAGCTTCCTGCAGTTGGATACTGTATCGGCGTGTATGTAGGCAACCATCTGGGGAGCGTTACGGCACAGCCACATGATTCGAGTTAGCAACACCGGTCAGGTTACGCGTTACGCTCACAGAAATAGGCCACTTTTCTGCGATCTTTTGGCACCATTTTCGAGCAGAAAAAAAAAGATATTTAAAAACAGGTTTCAAGTAAGCAACCACAGCTCCGTTACGCGTTATGACCCGGGATTTAGGCAACGATTTCGATGCCCTTGTTACGCGTTACGTTGCCTACATACACGCCGGTACAGTACTACACTAGTGACAGATGAATGTAGGAGATCCTATACATTTTTGGAATCTGTCTCGGACACTTACGTTTTGCTCAGTCATTTCTGGACCGTTTTTCGAGATCTTTGTTTCTATGGACTCTCCAGGATATGTTCTGAAGTCTAGGACAAAATAATCCACAGGTTACGGGCCCCATTCCCCCAATTATTACCCAAGAAGTTGGCAGGTGGTAGGAAATTGACGGTTTTCACCTGTTTTATGCATTCCGAAGATAAATGGGAGATAAGAAACATCGAAGGAGGCTTTCAAACCACGGTTCTACACAAAACGTATGCTCATACAAAATTTTGTGCATTTAGATGGTCTGGTGCTTTCAGAATGAACCAAAAATCAAAGATTTCCATACTAAAAGTGTTCAATAGTGTGCTCAATTCTTGGCTCATCCGGCCCATCCACTATTTGTTCAAAGTAAGTAAAGATTCGATCTCCGATCAAGCTCGGCATCTGCCTCCGCGTGCTGACACAATCGATGATAAGCGATAATATCTCTATGCCTCGCCCCAAGATACAAACACATTCAGACGTCCTGCATATGGCAGAGATGTTTTTAAATTGTTTATGGCGGCCTCAATTGCACGCTTCGGGCTCTCATTGACGGACATGTCCGGCATTAACCCGAACTTCGTGCAGAGGAAAATATCCGCACGCTTGCCGGTGCGCTTGAACCTACATTGGCGGTCATCCATCCCCATTGCTCCTGGTACATCCACACTGTACATAAGAAACGGTTGAGGACATCAGCCGGGGTCTATGCAAGAGGAGGAACTTTCCCACGGGTTCCTGATTGACAGGTCGCGTCGCGCGCATAGATTTCTTTGTCTCACTTTCCTTCTACCTACATCTCACAGCATGCTTGCAGTCTCTGCAGCTGCTTCCTTTCTTTTTCCTAGGCATTGAGACCGGCGTGCCACTCTTTGAGCCACTCTTGAGCCACTCAACAACTGCTGGGCTATGCCTCGCCCTGCTTATTCCCACAGCTCATCTTGGTCTCTGGCATCGTCTCCTTTCGTTCAGAGCTCTTCTGAATCACGGCAACGCTCGAAACTATTCATTCCCGGGCCACCTCTGCGACAATCTTCGGAGGCTTTTGTCCGCACTTCGTACGGGCGTCGTGTCCGCTCCAAACGCTTTACTCCCCCCGAACGACGATGCTCTGTGCGTTCGTCGAGTGCTGAGCTTGGCTTTCCGCCGCTACTCTGCTTAGAGTCCATTGCACCTACCTTCACCCCGGCTGATTTGCTGCCACATACTGGACCATTACGGTCCGCTCCTGTTTTATCAGGACCTGCCGAGCCATTGCTCCTCTTCGTCGAGTCTACGGCAACCCCAACCATTACGGTTTCGTCACAGAGCGCAAACCATTACGGTTTCCTTATACCGGCTTCGCGCTGAGGCGCCCACTTTTACGCCTCGAGCACAATTTCCTTTGGTCGATGATCACCTATTTCCGCCGCGTTTCTACACTCCTCCGCGCCCAAATTCGGATCCTCGGGCAAATTCTGTCCCTCCCAATGCAGAATCCCTTCCGCGTGTAGCGTCCTCGCTCAATCACACTGCCTGGGAGTACTACCTCCGGGAGTATCCAGATCGCGCATTTGTTGAGACTCTACTCCACATCATCGAGCATGGAGCAAACATTGGTTTCAACGGGGATAGGTCCATTTCTCAAACAAGCCACAACCTCCCCTCGGCGTTCCAGTTTCCTGACGCTATCGACGAGTCCATATCCGCCCAACTTTCGAAGGGTCGGATTTGCGGTCCCTTCCCTCACCCACCCCTTCCTCATTTCCGCTCGTCCCCTCTCGGAGTTGCTGTGCGCAAGCATTCCGGGAAACTCCGTCAAATCCATCACCTATCCTGGCCTCGCGGACGCTCCGTGAACGATGGCATCCCCGATTCTGAAGCCGCGATTTCATACGACATGTTCCGTCGAGCCGCGGAAGATCTCGTGGCTTCCGGTCCGGGGTCCCTCATGATCAAGCTTGACCTTGAACAAGCCTTTCGCCACATTCCGGTTCGTCCAGCAGACTGGCCATTACTGGGATACCAGTGGAAGGGGGGCTTCTACTACGAGCTCTTTCTGATGTTTGGTTTACGCTCCGCGCCCTATATTTTCAATCTCTTTTCAGAGGCCCTCCACTGGATTCTCTCGCATCACATTCCCGCTAGAATCCGCCACTACCTCGACGATTTTCTCAAGATCTTCCACCCCGACACACCTCCGCCAGTTGTCCATGCAGCACTCGCGTGGGCACGGGACCTTGCCCATGCCCTTGGCCTGAATTTCCAGGAGTCCAAGGTGGAGGGACCGACGACCCAACTCGAGTTCCTAGGCATCATCCTCGACTCCCTTTCCATGGAGGCTCGACTTCCTGCGGACAAGCTTGCATACCTCCAGTCATTGCTTTCTGCTTGGTCTGAGAAGACCCATTGCACATTGCACGAGCTGGCCGAGCTTACAGGGTATCTAATGTTCTGCTCGCAGGTTATTCCTCACTCCCGCGCCTTCCTCCGGGGGATTTTCGATTTTTCATCTACTTTCAAAAGCCCATTCTCCCGCCGCCGCATCTCTCGCGCCGTTAGGCGCGATTTGCGATGGTGGTCAACATTCACACCGTCTTGGAACGGTGTTCATCTCATCACCCCATCCCGCGAGACCATCCATATTTACACTGATGCCAGTGGCACCAAAGGTGCTGGCGGCGTTTACGGCTCGAACTGGTTCTCCATCCACATTCCCAAGCGCTACACCGCCCGGGATATCCAGTTCAAGGAGTTCTTTGCTGTCATATACGCAATTCTTTGCTGGGGTCCAAGTTTTGCTGGCAAGCATATCATTTTCCACGTCGACAACCAGGATGTCGATGCCGCCATTCGCAACCTTTCCATTCGCTCAGTTCCTACGATGGAGCTTGTTCGGCAATTCCTTGGCCTTGCCTGCCGTCTCGACTTCACTTTCGAGTCTCACTGGATCTCGACAAAGGAGAACGGTGTTGCAGACGCTGCTTCTCGCTTCGAATTCTCCCGCATGTTCAACCTTGCACCCCATTTATCTCGCACCTCCAGTTGGAAAACACTCTCCCTTGCCGAACAGTCCCCACATTCCTCACTTCCGCGCCCATTCGTGAGTCTGTGAACACCTCTGTCTGTTGGCCGCATCCTCGGTTCGCCTCTCCCGCCCTCTGGGCTTCCGAGGCTGTTTGCTCTTTGGCCCGCGTCTGCTGCCATCCGAGGTCGTGCAGCCCTTCTGCCGCTTCTCATGGGTTCCAGCGCGGACTCCGCTTTAGGCCACAAATTTCACTTGTTCACCAGACGACGGAAGGCATAGACCATTTCCCGATCAGCTCTTCCGAATCGGCGTAGACGTCCGTGGTGTCCCAGAACGCCCCGGCAGCGTGCACTGCGTTAAGCACCTGTCGGAAGGCCTCCTCCATCTAGGATGGTCTGGTGTAAGGGATAGTGGTTCGCATTCTTAATTCAAACTCCGAATGATCCGCCGGATCATTTCGTGGCTAGTAATCTCACTGCGCCCCAGACTCGATCACTACGCCGCAGAGCATCGTCTGCTTATGAGCACATCCCTTGACCTTTCCATTAGGAGATATGAATGGTAGAATAGTATTTAAGTAGATGGTTTACAGACTGTACCTTAGCTTTCTCAAATCCGAGACTCTTACTACGCAATCTGCTTTGCAAGACTCTCAACCAGGAACTCTAGTGGGTCGCTATTACTCTTAAGCTACTAACCTAAGCTCTAGAAACCCGGCGACATCACATTTTTTTGTGTATACCTTTATACCTCGCGATTTCACACTCGGCTTGATCACCCGGGTGCGTCTTTAATTTCTTCATTGTTGCTAATATTTTTTTCTAGACATCTCTCATAAACTGGTACATAAAAAACGGACCGCCTCCAGCCACAACGAGCGCACGCTCGTGGAGGAGGTGGCGGCCGTTGGTGTGGCCTTCGACACATCTGTCAGGACACCATGGGCAGGGGACTGTCTCGAGATGGATCCCCTCCCAGACATCGGGCATCCGATCTTGACCTCGCGGTCAAGTGGGGATTGTCACAGGATGACTTCCGGGCGTCGGTGGGCGGAAGGGTGACGCGGAGTTCGCGGTCTACCATGCCCAAGCGCCTGGAGACGTCCCGCCCCAGTTCTGGGGCGGCGGACGACTCGGCAGCTAAGCACCTTGAGACTCCCCGCCCTAATGCGGCGGATGCCTCGGCAGCTCTGCACCTTGAGACTTCACGCAGCAATGCAGGGCAGCCAAGCGCCTCGAGACTCCCCACGGCACGAATGCCGTGGTGGACGCCTCGGCAGCTGTGTTCCTGGAGACGTCCCACGTCGCAAATTGCGTGGTTGATGACTCGGCTGCCAACGCCAATGTGATATCGGCAGAAGGGGAACTCTTACCTTGGAGTCTACCTGCCGTGGATCGAGATTCATTGCGTGTATACCCTGCGCCTTATATCAGCCGCGCCGACCTCGAGGAATACATGCTGGAGTTCCCAAGACAGTTCAGCGAGGACACGGAGGGAAGTGAGACCACGGACCTCGATGTAATTGTTGAGATTCTTGGTGTTCCAACTGGTCTGCTGGAGAATATTCCAGGGGCTGCTTATTCATTACTTACTCATCTTGGTTGAACTTCGTAGAATATTCTAGATCACTTCTGTAGTAGTATAAATACTCCGCAGTGTAGCGGCAAAGGGCATCCGTTTGTTAGGCACTGCCCTAGCCTTTATCAACCGGAATTTTCTTGCTCTTACCTTGTCCTTCTAAGCCTAATAGCTTAGCCTTACGCACACCAGAAAAACCAACACAAACGGATCTCGGTTACTGCCGCCGATAACCCGGCTTCGCGCGTATCACTGATAACCCCATTCGTGTATCCCCCTCATCATGTCCGACTCTACTTCCGACTCTACTTCCACCTCCTATCCTAACGCCTACCGCTGTGAGGGTCCCATACGCTCTGTGTATGCCCTCGCGCACCAACGCGGCTGTGACGGACTTGACATGACACAATCACCCGATTTGGACTACAAGAATCCGCATTTGGATATTCCTCTGGGAATCTCACTCGCTGTGCCCCTCCCCGCGGGAATCCACCTCGTACAACACCAACCGCACCCCCAGCGACCTCTTCCCTCGGGATCTCATATAATTCCAAATGCTACAAGCATCCTCACAAACTCGATCCCACGGGATTTCGCACACATCTGTCACCACGGCGCGATACGACCAAGATCCCACGGGATTACGTCGTAGCTCGCGCACCATGGACCCCCCAGACGTCTTGAATACCACCTACAGTTTGGACTTTACAAGATACAGGCTTTACCCATGGGAATCCTCCGGGATACGCCCTCAGAGAGGCCTGTATCCTCGCACTCTGCCCACGAAGTGACAACCACCGAGCTCCCGCCGGATAGAGGATGGACACCGACAGCACGCGGGAAGATTCATCCATGTTGGGACGTGTTCGAGGCCTGAAATGTGACCCAATGAGTCCACATCTCAAATCCTGCTGGTCTGTCAGCGAATCCTGCCGGAATCGACTATTACAACGAGGTTTTGACACCAAATCCCGCCGGATTTGCTGACACAGCGATTCTATAAGCCGAATCCTCGGGGATTGGCGCTCTCTATCCGCTGGGATCGTTCTCTAGGGAAGGTCTATGGTGCGACGGGGGCCGAAGGCTGTGTAGAATCGGAAAAGGTATAAAAGGACCACCCATTTTAGCCAGTAGTCAGAAATTCTTGGGCAAGAGTTTTCCCCCACTCTTCACCCAGTGTACCTTGTCCCCCAATACAAGAGTTGATCACACACACACACACACACCAGTTCACGCTTGCCCTAGGGCACTCTACTCTCCTCCCACACTTGCAGCTCCTCTTCAAAGAGCTCGCGCTTCATCATCCTCGAAAGCCTTACTTGTGCACACCTTCCTATGCAGACACATCGTCGTGCAGTAGTGGGAACCTTGTAAAGGTCTACATAGCAAATCGTCTACGACCGCAAGGACGTACCTAGCAACACCATCGCCGTACGACCAACTCTTGTCGACGTTAAAGCCACCACGGAATCCCCGACTTGGAGGATTCACGCATTCAGTCTCTCGCCCAGCACCTAGGGGAAAGGCGTTAAACCGAATCAAAGAGGAGACTTTAGGAGTTTCAGACCGTTCACCACTGACCTATCTGAACAAGTATTTCTATATTCTAAACCATCCGTTTTGTTAACCACACAGTTCCAACCGAGTACACCATCCGGACCAACATACCTGTTTCTCCACCGCCACCCTCTCTAAACTAGAAACCATCTGATATAACCCCTAGAGGACGAACACAGCTACACCGCGAATACCATCATCATTTCACACCGTAGCACCGCGGTCCTTATCACACCGCGTCGTCATCGAGTCACTTACCGGTGTTGAGAACTACGCCACCTGGTCCATTCAGATGGATGATATTCTCAATGACCTTGGCCTTGATTCCCACATCAGGGAAGGTGCTACCAGCACTGACGCTGCTTGGAAAGCCTCTGATCGGCGAGCGCTTACCCAAATTTGGCTGAGGATTGCTCCGCCGTTGATCATCGACGTTCACAATTCCAAGACTGCTCTCGATGCTTGGACCACCCTAAAAAACAACTACCAGAGTCAGGGAGGCATTGGAATCATTCTTGCCATTCGGAAATTATTTTCCACCCGTGCACAAAATGATACCGATATGGAGACCCACCTCCGCAGCATGAAAACATGTGCCGAGGAGCTCCGAACCTTTGGTTACCCCCTCGACGACAAAGTCCTGTCACTGGCTCTCCTCACATCGATGCCAGACACTTGGGACTCCTGGATTTCATCCATGGCCCTTGATGAAACATTGCTCAAGAATCCGAGCAAGGTTACCTCGGCCATCACGATGGACGCCTGACGGCTCACCGCTCGCGAGCCAAATGATCCCATGACTGCTCCTGTCGCCCGCAGTCGCCGTACTACTCCGCGGGATAAACCCCAGCCCCCTGCCACGTCGTCTACGCCCACCCCTGCTTCCAAATCCACATCCGACACATCTCGCGATCGTCGCAGATGCTTTAATTGTGGCGGTATCGGCCACTTGCCTGCCGACTGTCCATCTGATCGTGATGTTGCCCACGTTACTCTGGACAAAGATGGAGATTACTCCGACGACGACGACTGCTACGAGGATTACAACTTTGGTTTCTAGATCCTCTTTGATTTACCTCACCTTTTCTTTCTTCTTTCCACAGACATTTTACCATACATTTTATCTTAGTTGTTGGTTTTTCACTTCATCATTGTTGCTAACTGTTGCAGGTTGCCAAGAAGTGCCGAAATCGGATCACGGATGAAGTACGGGTCACAGAAGTCTCGGGGGAGATGTGACGTGCTCGCATAGTAAGCCGCGCGCAGCTTCGTGCACTGTACGCCTCTCCGGATCAATGTGGCAATGAGGTAACTACGCTTCAGGGGGAGCTCGCAACAGCTGCCCAGTTGAGGGGGAGTGTTGAGATTCTTGGTTTTCCAACTGGTCTGCTGGAGAATATTCCAGAGGCTGCTTATTCATTACTTACTCATCTTGGTTGAACTTCGTAGAATATTCTAGATCACTTCTGTAGTAGTATAAATACTCCGCAATGTAGCGGCAAAGGGCATCCGTTTGTTAGGCACTGCCCTAGCCTTTATCAACCGGAATTTTCTTGCTCTTACCTTGTCCTTCTAAGCCTAATAGCTTAGCCTTACGCACACCAGAAAAACCAACAGTAATTCTGGCACCGGTTATCGAATGGGGTAATGAATGGACCTTGGCGACCAATAAGAAGGGAGCCAAAAGCGAGCACGAGAACACAGTAGACTCTCAGAGGACTGCTCTTACCATTCAACCTAAGTTTTTCCCGAATTGGTTCGACTTGAGTGACGATGAGGACACGTTGGGTCCCATCCCGGAAGGCTGGGCCGTATCTACAGTGGCACGCCAGGCACCGGAGCTTCCGAAATTTCAGCCAATGGATCTATCAATATTCGAAGGGATCCTGCAGGAAATGAGCGACGATGAGGACATAGTCCAGTTGCTATCGGAATTTCACTTACCAGAAGTTGAGCCCACGGAAGAGGCTCAGATTCAAGCGGCAATTATTGAATCTTTGAAGGACTCGCCGACGAATCACCTGGAAGCGGAGCGGAGGGCGGGTACTTTGAAACTTACATTCGGAGCCGTGATTGTGGAGGTACAACAGACGATGAGATAAACCACTCTCCGCAAGGATCACGCGCACCATCGGGAGAGGCCGAACCCAGCGCGCCGAAAGGAAAGGGCGTCGATGCTGGTGAGAAGGGACCCGACTATACTAAGCTCCATCACACTGGTCGCGATAGGACGAAGATGAGTCGCAAGCCTGATGGGGAATCAGCCAAGGACATCAAACGGGCGAAGGGAAATCACCTAACACCCCATCACTTCAAGCGCGACTCGTCGGAAATCCCCGGCGGAGGCTGGTTCAGAGCTACTACCCGGGAACCAGAGGGCCCCCCGAGCCCACCATCATCGTCTTCTTCGTCCAGTAGTGGTGATAGTGATTTGGAATCCTCGTCAGATTCTTCCGACAGCTCTGGGGACGAATCAGACTCGGGGTCGGATCGGTCTCGCTCTGCCAAAAGGTGGAAGCGTACACCCCTGGGAAAAAGGACAGCAGCCAAGAAGGAGAATAGGCGCATTATAAAGGCCTTATCGTCGGTTAAGATCAAGGCCCCTTTCATTTACGATGGGAAACCTGACCTTGATAATTTCGATCACTGGACCTACGAGGTCGATACTTGGGCTGAATGGAATGGAATTGGAGATGCCATGGCCGTGAAAATCATTGTGAACTTCATGAGCGGAAAGGCGAGTAAACTCTTCATGAAACATGTGGCAATGCGACGCAGAGAGTGGACCGTCAAGTCAGTTTACGAAGGACTCTTCAATTATTGCTTCCCACCTGATTTCAAGCTGCAACTCCGTGAAAGGCTCATGAGCACCAGTACCTGGGGCAATGATATATCACTTATTCTAATCAGAGATCCGCCATGTTATATCAGGAACTCTAATCAGAGATCCGCCTCAACTCCTTGGATAAGGTGTGTAGTGGCGGCGGATCAGGTTAGGTGGTTAGGTGGTTAGAGGTTAGTGGTTAGTGGTTGGAGGTTAGAGGTTAGCAGTTAGGGTTAGAGGTTAGGGTTGGTTAGAGTTAGGGTCAATGTACATATTTAAAGCGGGAACAAGGCTTTAGAGTGCCAACCTGAGATGCTCCGGCTTGGGGGACCCCCCGAGCGCAGTGAGGGAGGGGAGGAGCATCAAATGGTTGTTCCCCTTCCCGCAAATGAAGGAAAATGGTGTGAATCTCTAAAAATAGACCCCATCAGCGCATCCAATTGTTTCGCCTGATGGAATTTTAACTGACGAATGGCGGGTTCCCTGGATTTCCCGTTGCGGCGTACACTGCGGCCTGGCACAAAACACCAATTAGCACATAGAACTGCAAGTCCCTATGCTCCCGAGTCACTTGACCATCCGGCGAGGATGTGATGGAAATTGATGGATTCATTGATGTCTTGATGGATTGATAGATCACGGCGCATCTCTCATTAGAGTCCATGATATAACATGGCCGATCTCTCATTAGAGATTGATGATATATCAAATCCCCGGTATGGCCTGCCCTGATATCACGGAACGTCAGTTGAAACAAATTTTCTGGCGTGGAATTCACCAGAACTTGAGGCTTTACCTGATCGGCAAAGGTCTGGATTCCGAGCGCACGTCCTTGAAGAAACTCTCGCGCTACGCACTCGAGAGGAGAACGTTCAGGAAGCGCTGAAGCGGGAGCAGAAACAGGCTGAAAAGCCCAATCAGTCGAAGGGCTGGAGTCAAGGGAAGAGTTCCTACACCGGTCCAAAGCCAAGCACAGGCACAGTGCCACATGCACACGCGCCAACTGTAACTTGCCAGGGAACGACTAACGGAAAAAATCCTTCAAAGGATGGAGGTTCAGGGCCGAAAAAAGGCAAAAATACCGATAGACTGGGCAAGGAGGAACATGACCGTTTGCGAGCGGAGGGCCGATGCTTCACCTGCAAAGATATCGGGCATGAGAGCCGTAACTGCCCTGACCGCTAAACTGCGAAAGGACCCACGCTGAAGGCTGGATCGATGAAACTGGCTGCCGAAGTGGAAACTAGAGCCACTGCGGCGCGAGAGGCAAATTTGCGGGTTGGAGCTGTGCCAATTCCGGCGGGTGAGCCGGAAATGGAGGGCGTAAGATTCCAGGACCATGTTACGGATGCGGAGACGTACATGATCAAATTGTTCGAGAGCTATTATGGCAGTAACTCTGAACTCGAGGAGCGATTCACAGTAATTAATTACCGTGATAATCTTGAATTAACAGACTGGCACAGACCTGAAATGCCTTACTTAGTGCGACGAATTGACTTGGAAAACCCAGAATGGGGAGTCACCGATATCTTGGCTCAGGCAGAGCAGATACCGCAAGTACCGCGCAGCAGTGCTTTCCCGGACATGGGTGAACCCGATGACGAGTATCCCGCACTCGACTGGTTGCGAATTAAATTCGCATTCGCGATGGATAGCCGTCCGTGGGCAGACATTGCCTAGTGGCTACTCACACACAGATTAAGGATCCTGAGTTCGACCCAGGGCACATTCTTGACGAAGAATGGGAGGATCCTGTCCACGAGGGCTGGGATGAGGGCATCGATGAGCCCTGGCAGCCGTGGCAGCCAAATAGACTGATCGTAGGCCTATGTGCTGCACAGCCTGTACCTACACCACGAGGCAGAGGTCAGAAGCAGAAAGCAAAAAGGGCCCAACGAACCAGGACCAGGTTGAGGCGATAGAAAGAAATGCAATGATTCCGCGTGACTTCAAACGTCGCCTCCCGAAACCAGTAATTGTCGAGATCCTGGTGAATAAAAAACCGTGGGGATTCGTGGCGGATTTCGTATCGACGACTCTGGTGCATCAGCTGGCATTGAGCAAGGATCTATTAGCCAAACCTGTGACCGTCCAGCTTGCTGTACATGGCTCGTAATCTAAAATAAATGCTTCGACTACAGTAAACCTGAAATATCAAGGAATTGACTGCGAACGGAGAATGGATATTGCGAACCTGGACGGTTACGATGTCATCCTAGGCACACCTTTCATATTTCAGCACAAGATTCTGGTCGGGATGAACCCCACCCGAGTTGTCGTTGGATCAGATGTACCTCTAGAGATGCGAGGCCCGGAAGTCTCTACAATCCAATCGGCGGCGGCTGATGTCTTTGAATTAGACCTGGCTGAAATTAGGAAGGCTCTTTGAGTTCATTATTCACAAGCACGTTCTGGAGACGTCTGAATCAGCTATTGGGTGTGGAATTGAAATTATCAACGGCCTACCATCCCCAAACAGACGGCATGACCGAACACGCAAATAGAACAATGACCCAAATGCTGCGGCAATGCGTCCAACCGGATCAGAAAGATTGGGCGGAGAAACTGCCGGCAATCGAGTTCGCGATGAACTTAGCACGATCGGAAACAACAGGATTCTCCCCATTTTTCTGAATTATGCACACACCCCGAGACCCATGATCTGGGATAACGAGTCGGAGTACCCTGGAGTCCGTAAATTTGCAGCCCGCATGAAAGAGGCGCTGATGAAAGCTCGCGACGCAATCATTGATGCTCGGGTGCATCAAACGGAACAAGCGAACAAGGGACGCCGAAAATCGGGTTTCGCAGTGGGAGAATCGGTGTACCTGTCAACTAAAAACTTAAAGTTGCCAAAGAAACGCGCCAAGAAATTGGTACCGAAATACCTCGGCCCGTTTCGCATCGTGGAGGCGGTATCACCTGGAGCATCGTATAAACTGGAATTGTCACAGGAATTGAAGGTCCGCGGTATACATGATGTATTCCACGCATCACTCCTTCGTGTGCACATCACGAACGATGACAGGCGATTCTCTGGAAGACAGATGCATCAGCTACCAGGATTTGGTCAGACACCGAAAGAGTGGGCGGTGGATCGGATACTTTCCCATGTTGGAAAAGGAGTTGATGCCTCCTTCGAGATGCAATGGGCCACCGGTGACGTAACTTGGGCTCCATATGCGGAAGTAAAACACTTGTCGGCTATGGACGGTTATTGTGAGGTAATGGGCATTGGGGATAAAGCACCCAAGGAACTTACCGACAAGTGACAAACAGGATGTTCCTGAAGCGGAACAAGTGGCGGTACATGCTTGCATGTTGGTCGCGAGAAAGGGGCAGGGAAGACTGAGCATAAATACTAGGACTCATTACAACACCGCCGACCGCCTCCGCTTTGAGCAGTATGCTGAGGCTCTTCGAGCCGCCGGCGCTGGTCTTGGACCATTCCCCGGTCTTCCTCCGCCCGGCTATCGGGAGAGCTTCCGCTTGTCGCAGAGGTTTGCCCCCGTGCCGGAGGATTATCCGTGCCTCTTTGGCACGCCGGAGCAGCATGTCGCAGTTCCGAGCTCGGCATCTGCCGATGTGGCCATGTCGACAGCGGCTTTCAGCACCACTAGCAGTAACCCGTGCTACGCTACGGAGGACATCTCCTTGGGCAGCAAAGGTCAGCGGGATTGGAATTTTAAGTTTTCCTCGCCAGCGAGTTCCTCAGCTTTATTAAACATGCCGCTCGTCGTCAACCTTCGGTTGACTCCTCGCGGCCTAGTGAACAGCTCAATTTTACCTATGCTCCCAATCACTGGGCAACTCCAAGTCTTTGTTAGCTTTCATCCCACTCATGTTGGCTTCCATATATTACCTCGAGTTTTTACCAAGTTCATCAGGCTTTTCTAACTATTTTCAGGCGGCCAATTATATCTTCGTTGCACGAAATCGCTGTGAAGACCTGCACCTCCCCAACTACCCGTCCTAAACTGACAACATATCTTCGTTGCAGTTTCAGGACCCTTGCCTGATGCTTCAAACACTGTTGTCAGCCTTCCCCATACTTTCTACATTGTAAACTCCACCTCCACTCTTCGTTATTCGATCAGTGATTCGCGTCTAATGGTTGCAGTTAGGGTAATTCCAAAAATGTAATCTACATTCGTCTATTAAGTCGCAAAAAAAAAACATATCATTATCTCTGCAATCGACTTATATGTTGCCTTGCAGCACATCGGATACCCTGGCCGTCATCCTGTGTCGTTCGCCCCTTCATTGCTACATGTGCTGCCTTCATGCTGCCCAGTTTCATTAATCTCTTTCTCCGCAATTTTGCTGCTCTCAAATTTAGTTTAAGACCCTGCCCCCATCCTCCCGCCTCGTGCGTGTGGTTATTTCCACCAGGCCTTAATCTTTCGGCCTTCAATTGCCGCTGATGTACATCGGACTCACGCAAATCCTTCGTTGATTGCCTCAGGTTGAATTCCATCATTCGGCTCGGAGAGATCTCCGAACGGAGACCGGCTGGCAGCAGCTGAGAAACCAGTGCTCGCAATTTGCCCACCGTAGATTACTGGAGTGATCTGAGCATCTAAATTTAGAATACAACATATTGGTGGAGAGACAGTGCGGCTCGTTTGACATTTTCGCAGAACTGTGGAGCAGACGACAACATTGGGATCCCCGGTGTACAATCTGAATATGGGGACCCAAATTGGCTTGTCTTGCACCTAAATGTGTTCAAGGAGGTTGAGTCCAACAGGGATATATTGCAGCAGAAAGGAGTAGGGCCTGTGCGAGACCTGAGTTTTCCCGAATCCGAATGACGTAAAAGTGACGCTACTCTGAATGCCAAGCATCTTAACAAGCGACACGCTATCGTCGCTATGCATGGATCTAAGACCTCGGCTCAGGAGGAGGAAAATCGGACCCGAACCACTGGATGCATTGCGAAGTGAGCTGAAAAAGTCTCGCTCACAGAGTAAGCGAGAGCCTCGTGGATCCTGTTGGATAATTTTGAGAAAGGCGACACATGCGTTACAGAACGCAATCTTCCTTGAAAAAATCGGTGGCACAGGCAGGCGGTGGTCATGGTAGTACATGCTGAGAGCCGAGGGCATCACGAAGGAGAAGCGCCGTTGCCGAGAGCGCTAGGGCCCTGCGCCATTGGGTGGAGCAACCGCGCCCAGGAACGAATTCGAAAGACAGGTGATGAGTATTAAAGCGCAATATCCCGCGAATTGGTCTAAGGGCTTACCAATTCGGCGAGAATTAATTTCACCGCCTCAGCCACCATGAGGAAGACTCGGAATGACCTCGAGCCGTTGAAGGAGAGTATTCCCATCGCCAATGCAGGTTCGATGGAGACCACATGATTTAATCTCAGCCCGATCGAGTCCCGAGGTAGAACGCTGCAGGAGAGATACTGGACTGCCCCGAGCATGGTTCGCTGCGAGGCCGAAAGTGCTTCTCTCGAGCAGATTGCGCTATATATCTGGGATGTATTAGTCGTTGTGCGTAGACCAAAATGACTCACTCCTCGCCACTCCAATGGGCGCTGAGATCCGGCCTGGATAATCAAAAATTGCGACAAGTCCTGGGCCTACAAACGGGGATCACGACCGCGTAAAAACAAAGACTGGTCCATGCAGGGTTGCGTTCACCGCGGCGCTTTCGATAGCGGTCTGAGTGGAACACCCAACAGAACAGCGGATTCTAGAGCCTTGGTGGAGCGATAAGAGGTGGAGCGGTGCAGCCAGTCTCGTTAGATCGAATGGTTCTTCGCCGAAGGTGAACAGCCTTCCCAAGCTTGGATTGTTTCTGTTCATCAACTTGCATAGGTGCGTAGCGACAGTCAACTCATCGACAGCGTCGACGACCATGTTAAATACGTACTTGGCGGATTGGGCGGAACTTTATCGCGCTTGTTACGCTGCCAGAAGAATCAATGGAGACGGACAAGAAACCGTGTAGTCGGGGGATCAAGGAGCTCTAGATTTGGTAGAGAATCGACTGGCGTTTACGGGTGTGGTTGTTGAGAAACGGTAAGATGTCTTGAAGACTGATGCTGGTGTATCTCAACGATCATTGGATGTGAGGAATCCCAGTCAGTCTCTTGGGTCTTTCATACGCCGAACTATCTTATCAATCATCAGGGAGGAAGACGAGAACAGCAGGACGAGTTCGAGTAGGCCGGTTAAGACCACTGAGTGAAGGCAAGGGACTGAGGGTCCATCCGTTGGTTGCTGCATCAGGAAAAAAACACCAGACTACCGGCGCTATGGAGTGCTACAGACTGCTACTGTAGCACTCCATAGCGCCGGTAGTCTGGTGTTTTTTTCCTGATGTGGAGGCGTTGGATGCAAGATCCCGGTTCCAGAGAGCCGACGAGGACGATGTAAGGATGCTTAGAGGTCAGTGGCAGATGCGAAAACGAGCTGTTGAGGAGTGAATCCCCTTATTTGGCGTGCAGCGTTAGTATCTTTTACTTTATTTGTCTGTTTCATCTTCGATCGTATATTACGGGGCGGAGACCCTTAGCGACCCTCAGTCTTACACCATATTGTTCGACTGAGGGTACGTTCTCTATTATTCACTCTTACTTACATTTACTTACTCAACTGTAGACTACGACTCATTGTCCGTCGTCTACAGGTAACGGAGTCTTACACCATATTGTTCGACTGAGGACTACGACTCATTGTCCGTCGTCTACAGATTCGCAGTCAGACGTATTGCAGTGCCTGGTCCTACAATCAGCCGTGAACACAATAATAACAGCAGACTCAACATACCCATCCCGTATAACAATCCCCCCATCGTTAAAACCCGTCGACCCCTATGTCTTCGACGACGTCTATCCCGATTCTAACTGCCGACAAGCAGCTCGCAGGCGAGGCCAACTGGGGTACCTGGCAGGACACAATCATTAACCTGCTCCGCGGAAAAGGGCTTGACGCTTACCCCAAAGGACAAGTCCAGCGCGCGACCGCGGCGACTTTTCCGGGCTTGTACGCCGTCCATGCGACTGCCGTGAACTCCCGCACCCCGAGCACCGAGGAGTACGAACTCCGCGCCAAAACCTTCAGAGAACTTGCTGCGTTCGATTGTGTCGAATGAGGATGAGCAGCAGGCGCGGCTAGCGGGCGAGGATTGGGCTCGTGACGGTCGGCGTCCTTCTGCAAACGCGGTCGATGTAGATTGGGACAGTTTCGAGCCCGAGCATTTGGCATCTCCATGGGCGTTTGCGAGTAATGTGAAGGGGGGTGGGCTACACGCGATTCCAAGGTCCTATCGGGAGGCCATGCGCGAGCCAGAAAAGTGGGTGCCCGCGATGAAGGCGGAGGTGGACCAGCTCGAGGAGCGGGGAGTGTGGGAGTTGGTTGACTTGCCGAAAGGGGAGCGTGCGATTGACGGGATGTGGGTTTACAATGTGAAAGTTGACGGCGCCGGCGAAATCCTGAAGCACAAAGGAAGATATGTCGCGCGCGGCGACGAGATGGTGGAGGGGAAAGATTTCGCCGTGAAGTGGGCGATGGTGGCGCGGATGGAGTCCGTGCGGATGGTTTTTGCGGTGGCGGCGGTGAAAAGACTGCAGGTCCGGCAGTGGGACTTCTCGGGAGCGTACTTGAACGGGGAGATGGACACCACAGTGTACATGAAGCAACCGCTGGGATTCGCCAAGCAAGGGGAAGAGGGAAAAGTTTGCTTGTTGAAGCGCCCGCTCTACGGTTTGGTCCAAGCAGGTCACATATGGTATAAACTTCTCGCGAAGGGATACACCGACCTGGGGTGCAAGGAGAGCCTGGCGGATCCGTGCGTCAGAACGCGTCAACGCCACGGGGAATACACCATCACGAGTACTCACACCGACGATGTCTTGGGCGCTTCGTCTTCCGCGTCGGAGAGCTTGCGTGTGGTGGGGGAGTTCGCTGCAAAATGGGATTTGAAAGAAGTCGATGTCGAGTTGTTGCTGGGTTTGACTGTCGAGAAGCTGAGCGATGGATCAACTTCGCTCAGCCAATCGTAGTATTTTCGCAGGGTGCTCAATCATTTCGGCTTCGCAGATCTTCCTCCGCTGTTAACACCGCTTCCTCCCGGCTACCAAATCCGCGCTGCTTCTTCCCCGCTTTCCCCAGAGGACGTCGTCTTCATGAGCGACAAGCCCTTCCGTCCCATTCTGGGTTGCATCGTATGGGGGAGCAGCGGGACCCGCCCTGATCTGTCTTACGCATGCTGCACCCTCGGCCATGTGCAATCAAACCCTGCTCCCGAACACTGGACCGTTCTCATTGGCGTTCTTCGCTACATCAACGGAACCCTCGACTACGGAATTCGCTATTCGCCGTCCTCGGAAGCCGACTCGATTCCTGGGTCTGGAATTAAGCCTGACGGCTACGTCGACTCGGACTGGGCCGGGTGCGTGGACACGCGACGTTCCACCTCGGGTTATGTCTTCTTCATGGGTGGAGCCCCCGTTTCGTGGTCATCGAAGCGGCAGGCCACCGTCGCTTTGTCTTCGACAGAAGCTGAGTACATTTCGCTTGCGCGCGGTACTCAGCAGGCGATGTGGATGAAGAATTGGCTCTCCGAGGTATTCCTGCCACAGGAACTTCCATTCCACCTGCGTGGCGACAACCTCGGGTCCATCAGCCTCACCGAGACGACAAAGGGACACGGACTCGCGAAACACATCGAGATCCGTTGGCATTTTATCCGGGAACGCGTAAAGGACGGGGATATTGCGGTGGCGTCGGTTCCTGGGAAGGAGAACGTGGCCGATATATTCACCAAGGCGCTCCCGCGCATCACCCACGAGAAGTGTGTCGCTCAACTCGGACTCGACTGGAAGCGCCGCGAGCTGCTCGCCAGGGGGAGTGTTGAGGAGTGAATCTCCTTATTTGGCGTGCAGCGTTAGTATCTTTTACTTTATTTGTCTGTTTCATCTTCGATCGTATATTACGGGGCGGAGCCCCTTAGCGACCCTCAGTCTTACACCATATTGTTCGACTGAGGGTACGTTCTCTATTATTCACTCTTATTTACATTTACTTACTCAACTGTAGACTACGACTCATTGTCCGTCGTCTACAGGTAATGGAGTCTTACACCATATTGTTCGACTGAGGACTACGACTCATTGTCCGTCGTCTACACGAGCCGTTCCAGCAAAGCGCCAGCGGCGCGACGGTTTACTGCAAGATGTTGGGATCACGATGGCCATATTTGCCATCACCGGCATCGAAGGCCCGAGTGACCGCGCGTCCACGAACCTTCCCCGATGCTTCGCCGACTCGTTGAGTCCTGCAGCTTGCACTGACTCGTAGATCACGATCCCTGCCTCAGCCACGTCCAGATCCCAACTGATCCCATGCATATAAGACACTCTGCTTTCACTTTCGACGTCTGCCAGAACAACGATGGCCGCAATCACTCTGAAGCCAAATGTCATCTTGTGCTGCTGGGATCCATGCACGGGGGATTCCGAGTCTCCTTCGCTTCTGTTTCGGTCCACATCTCGTCCGTATCGATAGCATTGGGTAGCGCCGATGCATCGTGGCGCCGCGCTCCATGGTGTATCGCGATTCAGCTCGCTCTCGACATCACGCTTCTGGCTCCATATTTGTCTTGGCTCTTCATGCTTTGCCGCAGCTCTCCTCGTTCATCTCATATTCGGCTCTTTACGTGCTTACCAGGATCATTCTAATGCCTGCGTGCGCTCCGAATTACACTCGATGTGGGATGGCGCTGCGGCGGACACGGAAAAGCACGGAAGTTCCGTGAGAGCTTGAAAACTTTTCATCAAGGTGCTGTCCTGCGTTCGCACCCCGTGCCGGCGACGCCGCCTCGTGTATCTACCCTCACGCCGTACGCCTCCCCATCCCATGTTCCTCTGCGCGTTACTCCCCTCTGCCACGGCGTCGCTGATGTCCCTCCCCGCCCTAGCACAACCTCAGCACTATCCGATTGAATGCCCTGCGCCAACGTGCAGCGTCTCATCGGCGGATCCGGCGCGCGGCTGGTCCATCCCCAAACTAGTAGCGTATCTCCTCATTATCCGGCATCATCGTTCAGACGGTTTTAACGAAGGGAGCGAAGTCTTGGTGCCTGCGCAGGGCCGGATCCAACGCAGATTCCAGGCTGGGGGAGGATGTGTGATGCCTAGGGATCGTCCCAGCGGCTCCCTATCAATTGGGGTCGTCGGAGTGGAGTGAGAATAAGCGAGACAGGAAAAGATCATGTTCGATAAAGGGATGCGCAAAGATCATGTTCAACTGTCAGTTAGCTCAGCATTATCTTCTATGATGATCGGGATGGTCTCTGTGGCTGATCGTCGAGGCATCTAGTGTCTTTATCTGGTACGAACTTCTTGGTCACATTTATACAACGCAGGACTCACTGCTGAACCTTCCCCGGTATCGATCATCCGCTGATTCAACGCGCAAGGTGGAAACAAAGCTAAAATTGTCCTGCCTACGCATCTGACTTGAGTTTCTCACATTGCCTAATACAAAGACAGCCACGGGTTGATCCCTGCGTCTATCGCTACCAGGAGCCGTCCCTCAATTCCTTGGACGCATTTCAGTCCCAAAAGATTCCTCGCCGCTCCACGGGATCAGTTTCCTGTGCATGTGACTGCAGTATAGATAGTTTTATTCACTGCTCGTGAGAGTATGTGAGTTATTATCAGAGTAAGGGCACCCTCTTTGCAACCAATCACATTGCCTGGGATGGCCTCCCGCCCTCCGCCATTCTAGCAGCCATGATTGGCTGAAAGGCTGGATCTGGATCAAAAGACGGAGTTAACCTACAGTGGATAATTCTGTCCGCACTTCCAGATGGTCGTCTACCTCAGCGGTATCCTCCGGGTCCTATTGAGGTTGATCAACGATATTGATTCCGCTTTTGAATGCGGGAGAACCATTTTTCATTGGCCGGCATAGATATATGTGTTGATGTCTTGGATCGCCGGGAACAAAGGTACAGTAAAGAAACTTTTGTTCCCACTGGCACCCTGTGCGTGGCAGTCGAGCGCAGGGTATAAATGTGGTACATCTTGCCAGCTATTATATACCCCCGCCCCCATCATACTGCAACATGTCTTCGAGTCCTGTACGTGCCAATTTGTTCAACGCATCATATATTCTTGACTGTCCTGTAGAGTCTGGAAGCCAGCCTGATTCCCGGTACATTGTGTGCTTGCGTAACGATTTTGGTACGTCCAAATATTAGTTGGATGTTTTCATTCATTGACTGAGTCTAGTTATATGACTGGTTGTGTACCCTTGACCAGGAGGCATCCACTTTACCTGCTACGCATCCGTTTCACTCAGCCCCCGTTTATGCAGATCCAGTACGTCTGGAACAGACCCTGGTCAATGGGCACATTGCTCTTTGTTCTGAATCGATACCTTCCGTTCATCGATGCTCCGATTTCACTGTCTGGTGTGAAACCAATCCAGGCCCGATCGACTAGGAACTGACCCTAAACCGGTAGCTAAACTGATGCGCATATCTCCTGAGGTACGCATCTCGATGGTTATTCCCTTGTTGTGGGCTCACTCTGGATAGGACTGCCTTACGCGGTTCAAAATCGTCGCATGTACATGACCCAGTGTGATGTCGTGACGAGGCTAACTATACCGCCAGGGCTGACCTTGTTCGGGATATTTCTATCTGAAGGTACATTCATTTTCCGAGCTCCCCGAAAAACCAATAATTAAAGCCCACGAGGGATCTTGATGGTACGAACCTACGCACTCTGGGAGCGCAAGCGCGGGGTGCTTGCATCTTTGTGCCTCCTGTCCGCTGTCTGTGATTATTGCAACTCTCTTTTGCCGATGCTCATTTAACTCTCAGTGCACTGGGATCCCCGCAATGTTATTCATGCAATTAGAGCTGGCGTCCCTGGACTGTGCGTGAATATGCACCATGTCCAATTCGAGACCGAGTCTAGATCCAGACGTCCCCACGGGCGGGGTGGGGTGCAAGCTCGCAAAGGCCAGCAACATCGTGATTTTCGCGTATGTAATGTTAATGATCTCCGAGACGAGTCAGTTGCTTCTCTGTTCGTGCAGATTTACTTAACATAAATTCCCCCAGCGATTGTGGTAATGACTGCAATCAAAGCATACCGGGGCTGTGAGTCTTCCAGGGTCTAGTTCAATTACAACTTACCCGATGACTCCATGCAGTGCGCCGCTCACGGCAGCCGTGGCTGGCTCAACTATATCATGACGGTGAGGTGCTCCGCTATACACACGTCCAGTGCGGTCCTGATACCGCCAGGCATGCTCTTCTACGTGTACCTACTGGGTAAACGTTTCACGAATATATACCCGGGGGGTGTACCTGTTGCTGACAGTCATTCCTGCTTTCCACAGCCATATCCCTCGCGAACATTTTGGTCCCAATTCTGGCTCCTGTACGTCTGAAGAACTTCATTCCGTCCGGCAGCTTACCCACGGTTCCTCACAGTCGATGTTTTCGAACTGGTTGGCAACGTGCGTACACGGAAATGTCCCTTCTCCTTTTCCGAGATTCATGTTTCAAACACCTGCCTGCCTATAGACCCCAACGCGTCCTGCACTCGGTTCTTTGCACTCGGGTGTTACTTCTCATACGCAGCCGCTCCATTCGGGGGAACGATTTCCAAAGTTCTGTGGCCATTAGCGCACATGGGGCTGGGTTGACTCTCGCCTCGCTTAGGGATAGGGCCTGGACGGGACATAGACAGGAGTCAATTTAGTGATAGACTGATGTTTTGAATTTATAATGTAATACGAAGGCAACGAAAGGAGAAACCCGCATGGGTTGATCCAGAAGGAGCAGCAGTAGTACCCGGAACCGGTTGAGACAAATCAAAACGAGCATCTCGGCGAGTGGGCCTACATATTATTTCCTGGAATTACATGGAGCCCGGCGCCGACGCCGGATGCTTACAGTCAGGGGTCGGATCAGATTTGTCGAAATGAGGACGGGTCTTGCTATCAAGCGTGATGGACCCCAGATTAGAGCATGAACTTAGATTGTTTGATGAGAGAGCTGCGAGAGTTTTCCACCGGAGGGAATTGAAGCAAGGTCAAGTACAGTAGGCGATTGGCATTTACGGTTGTAGGTCCGATCAGATTTGGCGGATTTTGGCCGGTTGTGTACATGGTTTTTCCCTCTAAGTATGTACGCATTGTAATCCGCTAGCCCGTTTTTTGGTCCGTTGCGTCAGTGGAACGTCTCGGACATCCGAGCTACGCCCTTGAGTCCGCATGGGAGACCCGACCTCCAACGAGCCAACTTCCGTTCGCATTATGTTTCAAAAATGCAGGATATCCATAGAATGACTCGGATAATGATCTATACATGTATCTTCGACGTAGGAACAGCAGTAAATGATATATGTGTGCAGAGACAAATTAGCGGTCAATACTTCTCGTTCAACTTCGAGGTTCACTGTTGGCTGTTGGTGTGTGTCATGTGGAGTAGACTAAATTAATTCTATCCAGATTTTCCACCCACTTCAGGGCAGTGTTGAACCTGGGCCAATATTATTCTTCGCCGCTGGAAACCCACTCAAGTCTCAGCTCTGGAGATTGTGAACGAAACACTGCGATGATGCCCACTGAGGAAATCGAAGCAAAAGAGCGGTGGAAGGAAGCATTTCTACTTGTAGGATTTTCCATTTTTCTTTGCTTCGGCAGGCTGGATAGATCTGACATCAGGTCCGACCGGCGCCTTCCGTCACCCGTTTGGATCCGACCAGGGGGGTAAATTTTGGTCCCAAATGTCAGCATTGGGAACGGACATAGAGGCCATTTTTCGGCCAAATCCGTCAGCGCGGGGATCGGACCTCCAAAGGAATATGCCAATCACCTGGTCAAGCAAGATGGCGAGTTTTCGCCCCAGTCACGTGCGCCCAGCAAGGCAATTCACCTGTCACAAGCGTACCCTAGCAGGGTTCTGGTTCAAACCGCATTGTGTCCAACGATGCCCCTGGGTTCGAACCAACCTGGTTCGAACCATGAGTGTTTCTCCTACAGAACTTGCCTCTGCCTGTGGTTTGTGGTTTGAACCGTGGTTTAAACCAATGTGGTTTGAACCGCGGTTTAAACCGTGATGGTTCGAACCATGGTTTAAGCCGTGATGGTTCGAACCGTGGTTTAAGCCATGATGGTTCGAACTGTGGTTTAAGTTGTGACGGGTCGAACCGCGGTTTAAACCATGATGGTTTGATGGTTTGAACTTGCCATTCAACCTATCATGGTTTGAACTCAGAGTCAAGATGTTCAAACTGCAGATTCTCTTTGTTGACACAAAAGGGGTTGCTCAGCTGCTTCAGCATCAACTTCTCTTGAGAGCAAACAGGCTTAATTTCCATTTCGCTAGCTTTGAACTTGCTGAGTTTCCTGAACTTTTCCCATAATCCGAGGTTAAGTATCTGACATAAGATGTCATTGAACAGTGAAATGAAGTGAAATCACCAAAACAGGAAGATGATGGCATTTGGCGGAAATTCAAAACTGACAACAGAGGTTGAAAAGACTTCAGAAAGATGGACAGACAAAAGCAATTTTATAAATAGACTGATGAAAACAAATGGTTATACAATCACAACGAAGTGTGTTGCCCATACCAAAAAAGGATTTTTTTTGATGGCTCACACTAAATGTGTGGTGGACAAAATACTAGCTAATGCTTGTGTAGAGGGGTATTCAGATGTTGTATATGAGCCAAAATACCACTCATTTTGTCATGTGCTTGGGCTTGGATGCACTGTTATAAGGATCATCAAGGCTACCACCAAATCCCAGTGGGGGAGCAATTTGAAACTTCCGGGATTTGGTGCACCAAAGTAGCAAGCATATATTATGAATCATATACAACATCTGGCCAATATTCTAGGTTAGAACCCGCTAGTGGTTGGTCCACAGTGTGGTTTTTTATGAGCCATCAAAAAAATTCCTTTTTTGGTATGGGCAACAATCTTCGTTGTGATTGTATAAACATTTGTTTTCATCAGTCTATTTATAAAATTGCTTTTGGCTGTCCATCTGTCTGAAGTCTTTTCAACCTCTGTTGTCAGTTTTGAATTTCCGCCAAATGCCATCATCTTCCTCTTTTGGTGATTTCACTTCATTTCACCATTCAATCACATCTTATGTCAGATACTTAACCTCAGATTATGGGAAAAGTTCAGGAAACTCAGCAAGTTCAAAGCTAGCGAAATGGAAATTAAGCCTGTTTGCTCTCAAGAGAAGTTGATGCTGAAGCAGCTGAGCAACCCCTTTTGTGTCAACAAGAAGAATCTGCAGTTTGAACATCTTGACTCTGAGTTCAAACCATGATAGGTTGAATGGCAAGTTCAAACCATCAAACCATCATGGTTTAAACCGCGGTTTGAACCATCACAACTTAAACCACGGTTCGAACCATCACGGCTTAAACCACGGTTCAAACCATCACGGTTTAAACCACAAACCACAGGCAGAGGCAAGTTCTGTAGGAGAAACACTCATGGTTCGAACCAGTTCGAACCCAGGGGCATCGTTGGGTACGATGCGGTTTAAACTCGAACCCTGCTGTTGCTGCACAAGCTTTACGATCCGTGCCTTCGGCACGGCTGACTCGCAGCACTCGCAGCCGTCCCTCCGGCAGGGCGACAGCTTGTTGGGGCTTTGCCCCAAACCCCGGGGTGGGGGCTCCACATCTCTGTAGTGAGTTTCATAGTGAACCAATAACTAAATTCTATATAATGAGTTTAAGTACTCTACATACAAAAACTACATGTCTGGCATGATGGGAGTTTAGCTAAGGTTTTGGGCAGATTGAGGCAATACTATTAGACCCAATGGGTCAGAAAGTGCACAATGGGTCAGAAAGTCGAGTTTCTCCATTTCCCCTCTTCCTCTATGCCCTCGGAATTTTCCGGGATCGATTCATGTACTAATAATGCATATATAAACCAAATATCTAAGGGATACGTGGAGGTGAAGCAACTGAGAAACAATTACCGGTCCATCAAACCCAGGGCTATAGGTGTAAGTGCCCGTGGTCTGGCGTGCGCAGTGGTTCCAGAACCCCAGGAAAATTCAGGGGGTCTAATGGGGGATACATGACGACTTTTGCTTCTTAGAAATTTCTTGCCGGGACGTGGTTGCAGCGTTCTGGGGGGGAGGCGCGTCGAGCGTGACAGATTCAATCTCCGCTCCGAAACGCGTTGATCAAATCCAAATAAGCAACAACGCGTTGTTGACGTTACCTCCCTCGACGTGTCGCATGCCTTTCGCATGTCACCGTCTGATGTCGGCCAAGAACAGAAGATCCAGCGGGCGTGCAGGGAGCTTCTCCGACAGGTCCAGCACGGCCTCCGACCCAACATCACGGAGGCTGCTCGTGTTCATAATGTGCCTTATGGTACTCTGTATGGTCGCTTCAAGAACATCCACAAGTCATCTGCGGAATCTTTGGAGGCCCAGCATTTCCTCACTCCATCCCAAGAGCTTGTTCTGGTCAAATGGATCATACATCTCGGAGAAACCGGTGTTCCTCTGTCCAAGAAGACCATTCGAGCGCGTGCCCAGCACCTTCGTTTCGATGCGAAGAAGCCGAGCCGGAACTGGGTGTACAGCTTCCTTAAACGGCACCCCGACATCAGCCTATCCACCGCCCACGGCCTTGATCCGAAACGCGCGAAGGCCTTTAACGAGCCCGTCATCGGTCGATACTTTGTCGAACTTCGCCGTCTCATCACGGAGAACGGTATCCCCGTGGAAAATATCTACAATATGGACGAGAAGGGCTGCCAGCGGGGTGGTGGGAAGAAATCCAGTCGCCGTAAATACTTCTATTCGCGCAGGCAACGCGCCAAATACAAGCACCGTAGCGCCAACCTGGAGCTCATCACGGTCCTGGAAGCGGTGTGTGCTGACGGGACGAGTCTCAAGCCTGGATTCGTGTTTGCGGGCTCATCAAAATGCCCCGAATGGTTTGATGAGCACGACGACATTATGTATGTGCTCTGTTTCCCCCGCGCTCTCATTCTCATTTGTTGCCATGTCAGTATCGCGACGTCCGCCAACGGCTGGACTGATGATTTCATCGGAGTCGAGTGGTTCGAGCATTCGTTCATTCCTCAGGCGACCGCGCGTAACACATCCGGCGCGCCCATCTTTCTCATCTGGGACGGCCACGGCTCTCACGAGGGCACTGAGATCAATTTGCTTGCCGAGAAGCATAACATCATCATCCTCGTCCTCCCGCCGCACACCACACACAAGTTACAGCCCCTCGACGTCGGAATCTTCGGGCCGTTCTCGCAAGGGTGGATCGAGCGTTGCGACGACATCGTCGAGCTTACATGCTCCGAAATGCGGAAGGAAGATTTTGTCAAAGAGTATATGCGGGTCCGCGAAAACTCATTTCGCGAGTCCGTTATCAAATCGGCGTTCAAGAAAAGTGGTATGTGGCCCGTTGACCCCACCGTCTTCACCGCCGAGGACTACGCTCCGAGCATACCGTACTCGACGGAAGCTCGGGACGTACCTAATCTGCCGGAATTCCCACCCTGCGAACCCATTCTACCGCCCCCTCCACCAAACGACGAGTCGGATTCTGACAGCAACTCCGACTCGAACTCTGATTCCGATTCGGATTCAGACTCCAGTTCCGATTCGGAATCTGATTCTGATGAGCAGCCCCGACGAAAGCGGAGCCGGCGCGTTCCTGCTCGTTCCACACAAGTACCAACGGCATCAAGTTCGTCTCATGTTCCCTCCTCCTCACCCTTGCCATCCTCGTCGTCCCCTTCTGGTCCCGCCCTCCCCTCCAGCAGTCTGCGATCGCCTCTCGGCACCACCCACTTCTACCACGACCCCGTGCTTTTTGCGAGGATCAACCGGCTCGAGGCCGAGCTCGATGCTGTCAAGGCACATGCTGTCAAGGCACATGCTGTCATGCTCGCGAACGAACTCGCGGGACAGAAACGAAAGGCGAACGAGCGTAACGGTAGAGCGAGCAAGAGGAGGAAGCTTAACGTCGAGGCCCGGGTACTGACGTCGGCCGAGGGTAAGCGGCTGGCTGCGGAGAAGGATGCGGAGAGGGATGCAAAGGAGGCAAAGAAAACGGCGAATGCTAACCGTCGCAAGGAACAAGAGAATGAACGGGAGCAAGGACGCCGAAACCGTGATCCTCACGAGCCGTTCACCGGCTTGCTGAGCGCCAAAAACAAGGGTGACCTCCTGGACATCGCCTGGGACCTGGGCCTTCCAGAGGAGGGGACGAAGGCGGTGTTACTCGACCGCATCACCGCTCACTTCCGACTCCAGTCCGACAAACGCGACAGCCCGAAGTATGCTGGTTTGTTTGCTCGCGCACGCCGTGCTGGGCCATCCAACGCTGCTGCTGCTGCCGCCGCTCCCCTCCAGTCCACATCTCAATTACCTCCATCTACACCAATTGTTCCTCAGCTGCCTCCCCGCACACCACTTCAAAACATGCCGTTGCACGGCAATACCCTTAGCGATGAAAGTTTTCCCTACAACTTTAACTTCCAGTACTCCCCTCCAATTCCTCCTAATTATGGCATCCCAAACCCGGTCACCCATCCCTTCCACCAACCTCCTGTCCCGTTCGCGCCCTATACCTTTGACCCATCCTTTAATCTGCCAGGAGACCAATTTGAACCTTACTCTCATCTCTATTCGAACGGCTCGTAGCTTCTAATGTATATTTGTCAACTTGTTATATTTACTCCCAATATTCTCATTCATGTTTACTTGTTAATACTTCGGACATAATACATTCATAATTCGTAGTCCACGTACGGGACTGACAAATGGATTAGGGAGGAAGCGGCAGTGGCGGCCTGCTGCCAACGCTTAAGTTCAGCGAGGGCGCTGGCTCTCTCAGCGTTGGCCTGCGCGCAGGCCTCCTTGTACTCGTTGCACCGTTCCTGCAGAGTGTCCCGCTCTTCCAGCGCAATATTGAGCCGTACTCGAAGCCGCTCGATTTGGACCTCCAGCTCGAAATCGGAATCGCTCAGAGCATCATCTTGGGCTTGAGATAATTAGATAACATAGATCCGGGGAGAAAAAGTAAAAAAGACTTACAATGTGCGAGATCCTCACCCTGTGTCTGAGTTTCTGCTTCATCTCTATCATATAGATTGTCCACATAAGTGCCATCTCCTGTTTGCGAGTCCAGAAACCCGCCGCTCGCATAAAGCGTTCTGAAACTCGTCAGTACCGATGCCAAAGGTGAAGCGTGCAGACACGTACTTTAATGCAGGGTTCGTGACTTCAACCGTGGATCGAGGGGTGGGAAGGGGAGCGGGCTCTTCCTCTTTTATCGGTGAAGTCAAGGGCGAGTAACCCCGTCGCTGGCGTTTTCGGTGACGTGCCAAGGCTCCCGCGGCGCGTTCCTCCTTCGAGAGGAGAGCCTCGCGTTCCTCCCGGACCCACTGGTCATTTTGACTTGGTTCGTAATCAAGGGCTAGGCTGAGGTAGCTACCAGTAGGTGAAGGGGTCCGCATAGCAGGGGATGAGGCTTGATAGGTGTCGTCGGACATGCGCGCGGTGGTGAGCCAACCCAAAACGGCAGTTGCGATCAAATCAGGCGGACATTGAATTACAATTGTGACATTTAGTGACCACACGCGCCTCCCCCCCAGAACGCTGCAACCACGTCCCGGCAAGAAATTTCTAAGAAGCAAAAGTCGTCATGTATCCCCCATTAGACCCCCTGAATTTTCCTGGGGTTCTGGGACCACTGCGCACGCCAGACCACGGGCACTTACACCAATAGCTCTGAGTTTGATGGACCGGTAACTGTTTCTCAGTTGCTTCCCCTCCACGTATCCCTTAGATATTTGGTTTATATACGAACTAGTAGTACATGAATTGATCCCGGAAAATTCCGAGAGCATAGAGGAAGAGGGGAAATGGAGAAACTCGACTTTCTGACCCATTGTGCACTTTCTGACCCATTGGGTCTAATAGTATATACCAAAAGCACTTCAGGGTGTACCATATTTTTTTTGACCGTAGTGGCATCATTCTTGAACAGTGCTTTCATCCATTGACTTGAAGTGCATTGCAAAAGTGCCACATATAGCTGCCCATGAGCAAAGACATTGGCACGGAGCAAGATTTCACACTTCCGAACTTATCTTTTGCCTAATGGCCTCGAGAAAAAGATTAAAGAATTTTAGACAATGTAGACGGACACTCCTATATTTTCATAATTAATTGAGGGGTTTTGATCTCTGTGGAAAATCAGCAGTCAGATTTGAGCCAAATTGATCACCCGCCAAAGTTAGATGTAAGCAATGTTTGCATAAGCCCATCCTCTCTTGGGGACTTCTTCACGGCTTCAATTCTGCCCCGAAAATTAAGGCATCTTTGGTCAATTGTCTTCACATGTTATAGATACCTCTCACAAAACCTAAAGATTAACAGCTAAAGATTTTGATGGAGGGCTGAAAGTCACTGCTGTCTCCCTCTTCAGTCGCGACAGAATCTGCACTAGGAAAAATTGTCCCGAGCCTACTGAGGTGTGTTTGGAGGAGTTTGATCCCTTGGGACAGAAGTTGTAATAGGATCCTTACATAGGAGTCCCAGAGTGATGGAGCCTGTTCGTAACACAATTAGAAGATATAGTTGATCCCTTTAGACAGTCACTAATCAGCGTCAATTTTTTTATCTCAGAAAAAGCTTGCATTTCAGAGACATAGGGACAGATATGAAAGAAAGATCAGATAAGATTTTGAGAGATAGCCTTAGATAGGGGCAGAAAGTTGAAGTAAACAGTGGAAATATAAAATCAGAACTTGAGAGGAGGGCAAAATATATGAGAGACATACCTGGCATAGATGCAATGCACAGTGATGGCAGATCTTAAAAGATAGGGGACTTTGCTCCACTGCAGCTGATTCATGCGATCCTAGTGTTCTGAATGGGATGCAGGACTATCGATTAGCGGGAGAATGAACATTTTTATTCCTAACAAGAGCGCAGTGGGGCGCTCCGCGCCCCACCACTTCGGCTGAACAATGAATCCGGGATCTTGAATCTTTGCTGAATCTGTAGGAGGTTGTGTACTCAGAAGAAGTTGCTGATAAATTCCATGCATAATGAAGGTGCTCACAGAATAAATAAGGTTGCCCTTAACCCCAGAGTTGACTTTAGGGCCGGTCTCGGTGGAATGTCGGGGTCAAGTGATCGTCGGAGTTTTAAAAGGCTTCAGACGCACAGAATGCTTAATTTTATAAAGAGGGTGATATACATTGATTTGTTGGTGCATAAGGATGGTGGAGTCCAGCAAATGACTGTGGACCAGAGTCACAGACAGACTTTGTTCGATCAGTCCACCGCACTTGATTCCAGCGAAATATCGCGCCGCGACCCGGGCTATAGGATTGACAGGAATAAACTGGAAACTGGGGGTGCCGACACCGATCAGACTGGGTGTTCACTGTTTGATGCTTAGAGAAGGACTGGATCGTCGACGTCGGCATAAGTTGCTCAGCGTACAAGTTGGTCCCACGGAGGCCAGCGGATGGCGTCCACAGATGCCAAGCGCTCGCGAGCGTCGTGCCGTTCGCACCCAATTCCAGCAAGTCCGGCGCTGGGGTCATCGCGATTTGAAGCACCGATGGCGGCAAACGGGGTCTGGTAACGATGATGTGGGGTGGCGGAACGAGAGCGCGAACAGGAGAGTAGCAGGACATCACAGATGTGGAACGTGTGCGAAAAATGAAACAGAAAGTCGGATGAGGCGGGCCATTCGGGGAGAAGCCGGTTCAGAGTAACAGGAACTCCATGAGGGACTGCCCCACCCGATAGGAAAAATTTGCAAGATACTGGAGCGATTCATCGGGAATTGACCATCACAGAAATGACACCTGAGTAATATTGCGCAAGGAGAACCAGGGATTTCGAGAACATTCTTATTTTCTTAGCGGTCTTGCCCATGCTGGAAGTCTGGCTTCGCTCGTAGCGGCTGGATAAAACAAGGTGTGCTTGAGTTTAGTTAGTGCCTAACCAGAAGTGTGCGTTACGCTGACTCAGGATACTGGGCAGCAGGCAACAGACCACGGCATTCATCTCATCGGAGGCTCAAGACTCTCAGAGGATCCCTGGCAGAATCCGGGCAGCAGAAGCCCCAGTACCATTTGAGCGCAGTCTCCGGTAGAGTCCCTCTCCTCTAAGTGAATGACTTGCCTCTACAAGTCTCTGACATGCCACGCACAGGAGAAGAGTGGGATCCGTGACTATCGCCGGTGAGGACGAGTCAAATTTGTTGAATAAAGCAAGAAGGGTAGCCTCGCGAATTTCCCGGAGGGTTTGGTTCGGGGGGTATACAGTAGATCGGGTACTGGTATGGCCCATTGCTGCGAGAATCGACATTTGGTACGTAGCATGAACGAGAATCAGCGGCGATGCGAGTTCCAGCATCGAAAGTTTGCCCTCCGTTCCAAACGATTGGGAGGGAGATCTTCTCCGGCGCGAAGACACGAGATGATGATGAGCTTACCCAGTGAACCGGAGCATTCACAGCAGATTCGCCGATTGGCTTACTTCTTGGGACAGAGCAGAGCTTAGAGATGGAGCTCTAGTCCGAATCCGAAGCTTGTCCAGCAGGAGCAGCAGTGGAGCAGAATGAAAAATAGGGATCTAGAAGGTCCCTGGTGTTTTCCTCTATCCCATAGGACTCACTCCGAGCCAGAGTGCGACGCGGGCCGCGGCAACTTCGTGGAGACTCGGATGTCTCGGGACGAGTCTTGATGCGGAGGATAATTAAGTCCATTGGAGAGATGAAGACCCACTCGCTTGGTGCGAGAGCTTTGAGAATTATGCGGGCTGTCCGACCGGAGGGAATCGAAGCGGAACGGCGATGGCGTGCTGCAGCAAGCTGAGATGGTCGTGTTTGGCCAGTCCGGCATCTCGGGCCTCGGCCCGAATAGCAGCATCCGCTCTCCTCTTACACTCGTCGTCCACAACGTCCTGGAGTCCTGGAGTCCCATACATTCTGAATCCGCCCGACGCTATCCCCTCCAGCGCCTCACTCACATCATGGACCAGAAATCCCTCGCATCTAGCCACATTCCCCGTCCTTCCTTTGCATCTCCTATCCACCCTTCCGCCCGTTCTGCATCGATTCCCACTTTGCTGAAATTCGTTGCAGCTGATGCCTCGCGCACATCCGCGCTCTGCATCGTCCCCCGCCGACGCCAGACGCCGATCGCTCTCTGCCGTCCTCGCTGCCCCCGCCGCCCGAGCGTCGCCCCGACGCGGCCTCGGGCACGGACGACCATACTTCGGGGCGGGGACGCAACGTTACAGGTAGCCCGCAGCGTGCGACAACTATTCAAGTCGGTGCAATCTTGCCTTTGCTTCCCTTCTCGTACCGTGGACATTGCGCGCCCGGGCTCCATCCTCCATCTACTCCCGCACTGCGTATACTTTCTCCAAGCTCCGGTACGCCCCATCAGCCCCTACATGCGCTCCTCAGTGCTGGGCCTCCCTCATCTCCGCCGTCGCCAGCTGAGCCGCGACACGCGCTGGTACCCTGCGACGCAACAAGTCACCAGGGCTGTGTGCATGTCGTCTCCGCGGAGGGTGTGAGACATCCTGCTCCGTGCACGGCGATTACGTGGCAGCCGCCCAGGCCTCCCAGTTTTCGTGGACACGGACGCGCTCGATGGACGAGGATTCTGCGACGCTGTTGGCCACTTTACACCTCCCGGACGTCCACCTGGTTGCGCGGGGGCGTCCGACTGCGGAGCCGATGGTGCAGCGCCTCCCACGCCACGTTCGCGTTGCCGCCCATCCTCGCAAGAGGAAGATCTATACGCGCGCATATCCAGTTGGGCTCCTCGTCTAGGAGAGGCGACGACGCGGTGCCTCCCGCGCCGTGTCCCGGCCTCCCTAGTCCTCTGTGTTCTGCGCGAGGTGGTGGAGGGAGCATGGTGCGGGTCGCATCAGGCTCAAGGCTGCGCGCGCGCAGAATGGATTGAGTGGCGTCGTCGTCCGGCCGCGGAGGGGTACGGCACCCACGCGTTCCATCTACCGCGCCTCCCAGCGCGCCGATAAGATCCGCCCGGATGACGATGACTGTCCGACGTCGAGATTCCCACTTCAGGCTACCTCTACCCAGACCTACTTAGGGTAGTTTCCCCCACTTAGGTGTGGGGCCTAAGTAGGTCCAGGATATGGGACCAACCACCGGTGATGGGTGTATCCACCACAGGTGGAGCCCTCCACCAGACTGACTGTGGGTGCACCCACATATGTCACATCACGGCGGTGTGGATGCATCCATGCCCAGCTCGTTTTGGGGATTTTACGCCCTCCACGGGCCCCATATCGCGGCTCCTGCTGGCCCCTGCTCTTCCCCCCAGCTCCCTATGCCTCCTGGCTGTATTCACTGCTCACAGCCTACATTCTGGCCTTTCCTAGCCCCCCTTTCCCAGTTCATTTTTGGGATTTTCCGCCCTTCGTGAGCCCCATATCGTGGCCCCTGCTGGCCCCTGCTCTTGTTCTGGCCCGCGCTCCATCCTGTGCTCTTGTTGAGCTGTACTGGGTGGCTATAGGCCTATGCTACCTATTGCTGCCCCCCCCTTTCACAGTTCGCTTTGGGGGGTTTTCTCCCCTTCGCATGCCCATATTGTGCTCCTGCTGGCACTTGTGTTCACCTATCCTCCCATGCAATCATCAGTATATCCTTGCCCACAGTCACTCTTAGTATTCTTGCCTACGGTGCCATTATACCCATCTTCATATCAGCCCTTTCGCTCACCAATCACACTGTCAGACCGTCCTTATGCTGGCCTACGAATCCCCTCTATTCATATCTGTACAGTATCCTTGCCCATATGTGCCCAAAATGTCCCTCCCCTTTATGCTTACCTTCCCATTCACCCTTATAGCCCCTTTCCATCCATACCTATACTTGCCTCAATATCCCGCCTCAGCTCTTATCCTTGTCTTTTCATCCTTACCTGCTTTGCTTGCCTCAAATCCCTCTTATATCAACCTAATAGTCAAAGTTTATGCTTGCTGGCCTCTAGCACTTGCCTACTAGACACTCACTATTCACGTATCATGCTTGCTGGCTGCAGATAATAGTAAGTGGATGCATCCACCGACTGGTTGAAGGTAGTCGGTGGATGCATCCACCAGTCTCTTGTTAAATGGATGGATGCATCCACCCAATGCACATGGATGCATCCACGGCGCTCACATGGATGCACCCACGCTCATGTGGATGGATCCACCGCTGATATTTGTAATGATGGTGATCCAC